>BQNB010209203.1:0-10353 GCA_026074375.1 Tanacetum coccineum
TATTGCTGCTATGGAAGGATTAAAATTCCATTTGAGGGTATGAGATGAGATGTGTGTGATGAAATGAAAAGGGTGCTTGGTTCGTGTATTTATAGGGTAAGAACACCCTTGGTGCCCAAGAAAACTTAGAGATTAAGGGTTAGGATCTATAGATAGGTGAATAATGAAGACTAAGGATGAGTGTTGAGGTCTAGGAAACTAGCTAAGAGAGGTGGAGGTGTGTTTGGAGGCCACGACTAACAAGGAAGACAAATGGGTGATTTTGCAACTTAATAGCCAAGTATCTTAGCAAGGAGGTGATGGAGGTGATTTCTAGGCTGCTTGGTGATGTCATGGTGAGGTCATGGAGGTGCTAGGATGGGTGCTTGGTTTAAAAATGGGTAAAAATGGAGCAAAATAGGTATCGGGTTGGTTTAGGGCTCGTTTAGGCTTTTTAGGTTTTAATTTCAAGTTAGGGTTAGGGTTAAGGATAGATTAAGGTGTAGGATTAGTGTTAGGATTATGGTTTAGTGTTTAGGATTAGGGTTTAGGGCTTAGTTTTAGGTTTTAGGGTTTAGTTTTAAGGTTAAAGTGAAATTAAGGTTTAGGGTTTTGTTTTAGGGTTTTAGATTAGGCTTTTAGGATTAATTAAGGTTTAGGTTTAGGGTTTAGAAGTTGTACATTGAGTGTAGAATCTTGTACTAAAGTGGTGGTACGAAATCTAGAATGAAAACGGTGGTAAAACGGCTATTTTGAAGGTCATGCTTAATGAACTTGTACATTGTGCTTAAATGAGTTGTACATTGTTTTTAGAGGGTAAAATTATTCAAATGTTATGCTATGATACTTGTACACATGCCTTGAATACTTGTACATTCACTTTATGTATACATTACACATAATTAGGGTTTTGATACAGACGTTTAACGTTTAAAGCCTGTTTTGATATAATGTTGTTAAATGGATAACATTTTTGGTAAAAATGATATTAGGGCATAGACTTGATATATTAGGATGTTTACATGATATAGACATAGATATAGATGGCATAAGTAGGTTGCGTGAGCTCGTTTACTTTAGTTATGTAAACAATGTTATATAATGGAATATGATAAAACGAAAAATTTCCCGTACAAAGATGATCATAATATAATAGGTTGATATTACATTGATGAAAATTTCGGGTTGTTATAAAGGATTACATCAAGAATTTGTCTAGCCGATATGAAAGCAGACTAATTTTAGATTATAACCGAAGTGATGACTCTAGCAAGTTGATTCGAGAGAATCTTATATATAAACTTATAAACACATCCAATCAGACTTATAGGCCGATAGTCTCAAAAACCAAGAGGGTCATTACGTTTGGGGATTAGGACAATGAAAGATGAATTGCACCCATTAGCAAGACGACCAATAGATCCAAAATATTTTATGCGTTCTATAAACTCCACCTTGGTTATGTCCTAGAAGGTTCAATGAATTTAAAGTTAAAGCTATTCGGACCCGGGGCCTTGGAACTAGCGCATCCCCAAACGGACTCCTTAATCTCCTCCATAGACATAGAAGATTTAAGAAAGCAAGCATTGAGATCGGAAAGTTTACGAAAACGACAACTTAAAAAACAAGGATGGTTCGAGCGCGTTTCCTTAAACCTGGAAGAGAAGTGATCATGGGCAACCTTTTTAATCTCCTCGGGATCCTCCTGCCAAATTCTATTCATCATAATACCTTTTATGTTAGAGTTACAATCATTGATTTTAAGGATGGAGTGAAAAAACCTAGTGTTTTCATCTCCTTCAATGGCCCATTTAAGGCGACTCTTCTGTTTCAAATCTTCCCTATGAATTCGGTCGATATAATCAAGATCTATTAGCCACTCCTCCCTCTTGGCACGGTCATAGTCAGTTAAAAGACCATCTTTCGCCTTTAAATCCCTCTATAATAAATGTTTTTCAATTCGTCTCTTGCCTTATTGTGGTTAGTAATTCGATCATATGACCAAGCCTTGATATCTATTCTAAGTTTCTTAAGTTTATCCTCGATGACAATATCGAGATTACTAGAAGTAAAGCTTTCCTGGTTAGAAACCCACGAACCTTCAACCAACTCATGAAAGCCAAACGCACCGATCCATTTATCAAAAACTTTAATTGGTTTTGGCCCGAAGTTAGGAAGGCCCAATTTCAGCTTAATGGGACAATTATGGGTGTTGATCGGTTTAGTTACCGGGTTGTTCGGTTAATTTTTTTGGGTCAACACGAAAACCAAACTAGAATTTAACCGAACCGAACCGAAAACCAAATTTTGAATTTAGTTTGGTTTTCGGGTTGACCCGAATAATCCGAATTATACCATTTATTTAAAAGAAAATATAATTACATAGATATTTAGCAAAAAAAATTATTTCAAGCATAAAAAGTGTTTTTTTATATAATGATAAAAATTTAATAGTCTTTATATATATATATAAATATATATAAAATATATATATTTATATCAATTCAGTTTTTGGTTTAGATTGCCAAACCCATATCCAACCTAAAAATCGAATTTGTAGTTCGGTTCGGTTCGGTTCGGTTTTGGCAAATTTGATTTGGTTATTAGTTCGGTTCGATTGTTTTTGATGCAAGTCTGACACCTGACAGTGCAAGGTCCTATGTGATGCAGGGTGCATCTTTTACACAAGGGACGGTTTCCACTATACCCTTTGTTGGCAGTATTATATCCACTGAAGGTTTACTTGCTCATATTCTGGTTTGGTGGTGATCATTGTTACGGTTGTTGTTACGGTAGTTGTTGTTGTTGCCGTTGGTGGTGTTCCTTCTATCCTCAAGCTTTCGTTTATGGTTATTGGTTTCTTGTATAGAATTGTGTTTTATTACCTGCTCTATTAACTTCTGGGTCATGGTAATAGCTTTTTCCATTTTCTTAATATCAGTTTGGGGACAATACTTCTTTATCAAGAGTCTTTTAAATTCAGACCAGGTGACCTTATAGGCTTCTTCTACTCCAATAGGCTGGGCAAATGAATTCCATCCAGTAATAAAGCTTACTCTAGTTAGTGTAATATTGGAGAAATTTCACTTTGTTCTTATCGACACAATTGCTATGTGAAAATATGGTTCAGTCGTTCAAAACCAGCGAATGTGACCAACCAACTCATTCGTACCATTAAAGTAGATACGGTTGGCAATCTAAACTTATCATAAGTGCCTTTTCTTGCTTACAGGAGTTCTTCTTGGTCCTGAGTTCATTAGGATTGTTAGTACTTGCATCGTTGCTGCTTGTGCTTTCAGAGCATATGCATACACTGTCTGCATCTAGTTTCCTGTGTGAAGCATAAGTCATGGCTGATGTTCAGATGTTGATGCCTATTTTGGGAGGCATCTATCAACATACGACAACACGAAATAAGTATGATATCACAAGTCATTGTCAATATTTTCATAGATAGTGGTATTGAAATTATTTGACTTATTGTGTGGTTCTTATTTTGATACCAGTTCTAACGAAGTAATATACATCCTTTGTATTCTTTTGACATGATATAATGGAAATTTTTTTGAATTTTAGATTTTCAGGATGAAAATTCAAACAAGCATTTATTAGATTCCTTCGGGGACTGGTTCCACTTCCCAGTGGTCGTGGTATGATTCATAATGAGTTATCTAACTCCAGCAAAGATAGACTCATCGAAGGGATAATCTGGTGGTGTTAGTTGACCTAATTGATGATGTTGTTCTTGATGACGAAGACGTAAAATTAACGAGAAATGACATATCTGATGGTGAAAATGTAAGGTATAAGGGATTAAACTTTTATTTTAGATTAACTTTTCTTACATATCTTACATATTCCCAAAATCTCTGACAGGTGTTGATACTTATACTACGTGTCCTTAGGTAAAAGGTGGTAAGGATAATGTTTCGATCTAGTAGTCTTGGAGTTCAGAAAGTGTGTCACATAAGATTCTTCATATATAATTGATAACGATCTTGGATATTCTCAAGGGTCATTTCTAAATCAGAAATCCTAAAGTGAACAAAAGGAATCTTGTCTCTCTGTCCCATATGCTTCTTTTGTAGTTCAAGTATCTGTGTGCGGGCTTCCTTAAGTTTGGTTTTTACTTCATCAAAATCTCTTAGTATGATTATCCAATCATTAACAATTCTTTCTTCTATTTTCTCAAATAGTGAAAAGTGACGTTCTTCTAAAGTAACTTCAATAATATACTTTCAATTTGTTTCTCATGGTGTTCTACATGCATCTTGATAGAACTTTTTCCTAATTCATATATCTGAGGTGGGGTAGGAGTATAAGTTGAGAAAGATGGTGGTACTAGGATACATGCTTGCTTCCGAGATGAATTAGATAACGTAGTTGAGGAAGAAGATGGGGGATGGATTTGCTTTTTAGATGGTAATAATTCTTTAGGAACAAAGAAATATCGGGGATCAAATAGTAGTGATGGTGGTAATACCAGAGATGGAGTCAAAATAGCTGGTGGAGAAATAGGATCTGGTGGTGGGATAGGTGGTTCATTAGCAGCAGCATTATATGCTTGCATATATGGATCATTGTGAAAAGATGAGATGGCTAGTGAGGCCAATGGATACTTGGCCTAATATTATCTGAAGGGTTCAGGTGAGGATGTGTCAGATTTGAGGGTTGGGAAATAGTCTGGTAAAGTTGGAGTGTAGTCCGGAAAGTTAGAGGAAAAAGCATCCTTAATATCGGAAGTAGGATAGCTGGGAGAAGACATCACTCTATTAATAACCCAGTGGTAAATAACATAAGTTATTTATATAATAGTATAATAGTTATATATCTTTACGTATTATTCGGGAGATGTAGCGGCACGAAGGACTTTTCTTGGATGGAAAAAGAAAAGTAGTTATAGTTAAGGTTTTAACCTTGTTCTCTATAACCATGGCTCTTGATACCAATCTGTAACACCCCCATTTTAACAAATATAGCAACGGAAGCTAATCTGGGGTATTACTTCATAGTACAATAGTCATAATCATAGAAAACGACTCAAAAGAGACGTTTTGGAAAAATTTAGTTATCATTCAATATAATATCAGAGTTTTACAAAAGAGAGGTCCCACAATCTAGAAACATAAAGTTTGAATGATAACAGTTTTAGCATCTTACATGTCGTGCCCATAAGTTGCTCAATTACTGAGGATATAAACATGCTAAACAAGTCAACACAAAGGTTGAGTGAAATTCATAGGTTTATAATAAACCGTTTGAGTACAAGTTCAGTAGTGGGTTACGTTTTTATACACCCATATGAAAAACAGTACTATTGCCTTAAGCTCATGACACCGTAGCCTTGGGATATTCAATAATCACAAGTTATAGCCCCAACGGGTGCCTTTGCTAAACACCCGCAGTTATTTCTAATGAAGTGCTATTAGTTACTGAAAGTATAGGTACACCAACGGGGAGTCCAGTACCAAAAATAGATCTACTCACAAACATTCTGCGCTCCACACCGTAGTGTATTATCGGTTCATTGATAATGGGTCATATTGGCAAATGTAATTCGACAATGTTTCTTTTTCCAATTCGTTATTTGCCTTATTATGGTCAGTAATTTGATCATATGACCAAGCCTTGATATATATTCTAAGTTTCTTACGTACATCCTCGATGACAATATCGAGATTACTAGAAGTAAAGCTTGCCTGGTTAGAAAACCCGCGAACCTTCAAACCAACTCATGTAAAGCCAAACGCACGATCCATTTATCAAAAACTTTAATTGGTTTTGGGCCCGATGTTAGGAAGACCCAATTTCAGCATCTATGGGGAAATGTTGGGTGTTTATCGGTTTAGTTTCCGGGTTGTTAGGTGAATTTTTTTGGGTCAACACGAGAAAAAGATTAGAATTTAAAACGACCGAAACCTAAATAACCAAATTTTAATTTAGTGGATTTTCGGTTGACCCGAATAATCCGAATTATACCATTTATTTAAAAGAAAATATAATTACATAGATATTTAGCAAAAAAAATTATTTCAAGCATAAAAAGTGTTTTTTTATATAATGATAAAAATTTAATAGTCTTTATATATATATATAAATATATATAAAATATATATATTTATATAAATCAGTTTTTTGGTTTAGACTTGTCAAACCATATCCCAAAACTAAAATATTCGGAATTTGTAGTTCTGTTCGGTTCGGTTCGGTTTTGGCAAATTCGGTTGGTTATTAGTTCGGTTCGATTGTTTTCTTTCGGTTCGGTTCGGTTTCGGTTTACGGGTTTCGTGTTTTTTCTGCTCACCCATAGGGACAATGATAAGAGACCGAGCGGCAAAGAGCCGAGACCGACGCCCCATTCCATACATTAAAGAAGCCACTTGTAACAAGGAACCTATCAAATTTGCTAGCTTTCCTCCATTCCTTATCGAAACGGGTATATCTTCTCCCACCCAAAGGAAGATCACATAACCCGGTACTCAAAAGGAAGTCACTAAAAGTGTTCGCCTCATTATCATCAAAATTGCTACCAACCCTTTCCTCTAAACTTCTAACCACATTAAAGTCCCTAAAAATAATCCAAATAACTTCATTATCTGAGATAGTCTCTTCGATCGACACTCAAAGCTGCTCCTTTAAGGAGGAAGATTGAGGCGCATACACATTTAGGAGACCATTCTTAGAAGTTTGGCCGCACCATGTACCAATAATCCTTAAAAAGTTCCTGTTAGAAATCTTATGTTCAAGCAATAAAACCCTATTGTCCCACATGGTAATGATACCACCCGAAGCACCAATCGAACTACTACATGCCCAATCAATGTGAGAATAGGGCCACGTCGACCTAATAAGAAAGTGGTAGACAACTTCTAATTTCGACTCCTGAATACCAAAGAAAACCAGCTCATCGCAACCAATTATATCCTTCACCCAACTTTGTTTGTTATCCTGCCCGAGACCATTACAATTTAAAGAAATACCTATCATGAAAACTGAATAACACCACATAGAGGAAGGCATAACCAAATCAGGATGATTTGTTTGTGACCTTTTGAGGTGATTTCTTATAGGAGAAACCAATTTGGGCACCAATATTATGAATCAAAGCATCCTCACCCTACACTTCTAATCCCACGGTTTGAGATCCAGAAAATTGAGAACTGACCCCTTCTCTAAACACAATCTTCTTTTTCTTTTGCTTAGCCTTTCTCTTGTTACCCTGAGCAAGCATGTTATTTTTTCCTAAGTTGTTAGATAGTTTCTGGAAGCTACACATAAGATCGTCTAAATCTCTGCCTTCTTGGACACAAGTTAAAGGTTGACCCAGAGGGTCATTTAGATCCTGGAAAGCCATATTATATTATGGGATGGGTGGGCATGAATTCAAGGGCTCGTGTGGTTTTGAAACAGGTGCGGGCACAATAATATCTACCCCAAACGGGGAATGGGTTGGGTTCATATTATAAGGTGGAGGGGAGGGAAGCCTAACAGTACAAGGAGAGTAATTATACATGTTCTTAGTCTCAACCTGCCCTACCTCAGAGCCGCCAATGTTAGCATGCGAGGAAAGAGAAACATCTTTGTCATAATGAATATCAGCCTTGGTAAATCTTTTTACCTTTCCAAGGATGTAAACGAGGCGATCTTTCATTTTCCATATTGAAAATCTCCTCACCGGATTCTTTGTTGGAATCTCCACCATCGTCAGCTTGTTCATCCATCGTAGGACCAATGAAATCTTCCTCAAAACATGAACTTCCCTCATCAAACTTATCACTATCCCTGGATGGTGATCGAAGGAAACTCAAGATCTAAAATTGCTCTTTAGAAACCCTAACCGGGTATACCTTGCCATTTACCATAATGTCCAGAGATTGACAAATGGAATTCATCCTTGTCGTGAGAACAAGGGACTTTATGGAAGACAAAACTTTGGAGTCGAAGTCCATCCTTCCAACCTCCAAGATTTTACCGAAGTTCTTAATTATGGTTTTGATTGCCTCAATGCTTCTAGCGACTAACAGAATTCCTTCAATGGTGATCCACATTATCCTATCACATGCATCTCCATTATCCTCCTATATTTTTAGGTCATCAAACCATTTCATTAACCACATTTTATTCTTATTGAGGCTCTGAATTGCTTCCTCTCTTAAGCCCCATTAAAAAAGGAGAGATAACCCTCTTATATATTTCACCTTGCAACCATCAAGACCGTTGTTGCTAACAATGTCCCAAGCGTTTTAGAGAACCTGGAAGTTCTTTTCCTTCCCCATCCAACACTTTCAAGATGTAATCTGATAGATTTGTTTTCTTCAACCTTTATCAACTAGCGTAATGGTTTTGTGCATCTTTTCTTTGGGCCAAGGGTCGCTTCTTTAAATAGAATGATTAGAGTCCCTCCTTGCCGCCATGTTCTTAGAATGCATCACCTACTTGAGGTTAAGGAAGCCATGCTTGAGGTTAGGGAAGCCATCAGACGCGACTCCGTTGTCCCTCGTCTTGAAGAACTTGTCCATGTTAATCACGAGTTTAGAATTGCCTATTAGAATTCCTTTTAATCTTGTTAGTGCAAATATTACGATATTTAATCTATACATTCTCTTTATGTTTGGGTGACGACAAACATGTAACTAAAACATAACGTAAAGTTCACAAGTTACATTTATTAACTCACCATCCTTATCCACCACAAATATACATTTATTAAATCGATCTCGACATCCCGAGACTTTTACTCATATGGGCTTTACTAGTTGTATTGGGCAAAGCAAACGGGCTAGCCCAATTGAATTTGGCCCATTAAGGCCCAATAGATTTCGACCCATCAAGATGGAGGGAAACTAGCTAATTTAAATTTGAATTAGGCTTCTAGAAGATGGAGGAAAACTAGCTAATTTAAATTTGAATTAAGCTTCTAGAAGATGGAGGAAAAGTAGTTGGTCCATGCTTTTGTCCAAACACCCTATTATCCATTGGACAAAAGGGACTTCTCCAAGTCAAGGCTCTACTATAAATAGCCAATCAAACTCATCCCCCTCCTCTTGATGAGATCCTACGGCACACACACATATATACATAAAGTTTTCTTTCTTCATCTTTGATCATGGTCCCAACATAAGGCATGGATCATGGTGACACTCTATGTTAGTTCCACTAATACCAAGGGGTATGTAGTGAAGTATAGGATGTCTTTACATGAAAGTGATCATCCTTGATTACTTGTATATCATGTAGTAGATTGGGTGGGTTGCATAGAAGTGATTACATTTGATCACTTGTATGTCATAGAGTAGATTTGATTTCTATATTGTAACTCTTGTGTATTTGTGTAGATCCGGATAGTGTATAAATCCAAAAGTGTAGATTATGTGTCGGTAAGTATTTTAGGCCGCAAAATACATTGGTGATGTGGTAGATTGGTTCTAGCTAAGATTAGGACTTGACATTTAGCTTAGTGTCGGAAAATAATGTAAGTGACACGGTTTATGTGTTTAGTCCATAAAACACAAGGTTTGTTATGTTAGGCCATAAAACATAACGGGTTTGGTTGTACCCGAAGAAGGACTCGACATCTAGCTTAGTGTTGGGAGATAATGTAAGCATTGGTATAAGGTTTTCTTTGCCGAAAGGGAGCTTGTTGATTAGTGAAGTAACTCTCGAGTTGGATACTCAAGGAGTAGAGTAGGGCGAAGAGGAGCTTCATGACCGAACCACTATAAATCACCGTGTCGGTTTGCATTTTCTTTTACCTTTCGCTTAAATTGTTTCTTTACATTTACCGCTTTACTTTTATACTTGCATTGTGTTCATGATTGTGTGAATCGTTGTATATATCTTGTTAGTTAAGGTTGTGTAGCTCTTTGTACTAAATATTATGAGTGTGGTTATATTGATATAATATGGGTAAGCTATTGTAAACTTATTATCGACACTTTTCATATTGCGTCAAACTTGATTAGGAAATTGACACAAAAGATTTAAAGTTTTTAAATGGAAACGTATTCACCCCCCCCCCCTCTACGGTTTCCACAATTGGTATCAGGAGTCACGTCGCTCTAGTTTTCAAAACCAATGGTTTTTAAAATAGAGTACGACCTACGTATCAAATTACCCATGAAAGGGGATTAAATATGAAAAGTGTTTTGTTGTTTGATTCGTAATAATCTTGTTGTTAGATGTACTTCGTATAATATCTTGAAGGAAAATCCTCTAAAAATAGTTTGGAGTTGTCAATATATTGTATTTAGTCGTTGATATTTGCTTAATTGTATACTAAATTACCCGGGATTTTACCAAATAAAAGCCAATAAAAATGCCAAAAGAATAGAAAATGTGTGCTTTTGTGTCCAATTGTGCAGGAAAGGATTGAAA
>BQNB010209204.1:0-10353 GCA_026074375.1 Tanacetum coccineum
TTATATGATAATCAAAGGCAGAAATATCCTAATAAAAGTTGCAACATAAATATGATAATCTCGGCCACCATACCAAGAAGCCATGCCACGTGGGACGATCGTTGCCTTGTGAACCGGGTGGGCTCCAACAGTGTGAATAGCTACACCAGTTACCCAACACATTATCCATCTATATATAAGAAACCGTTATTTTGCAAAAAAGTAAAAGAAATACCATTGAAATATGAGATTCCATTATTTGTCTTCTTCCTTTAACATCTGGGTTAGGAACCGCGACACGACAGTCAAAACAAACATTTCTTTAAATTCACTACCACTGTACGAGAAGAATGGGACACCTGCTTCTCCAGCTATAGCTCTGGCTAACATGGTCTTTCTCGTCCCGGTTGGGCCCACAAGTAAAACACCTTTTGGGAGCTTCCCGACCAAGACGAGTGAAGCGCTGCAATAAGTGAATGTAAACGTTATTACTTTGGCTTTGTTTATAGAAAAAGAAAGAGGCGATTAAAAAAGATGCTTCTTTTTAAAATGTAAACCAATGCTGCATCTAACATATAGTTTCATTATATGACGTTGACAGACGTGGCTAGAGTAAGAGTTTAATCAAAAGGTTTGATTAGTGATCTTGATCTTCTTTAAGACCACGCAATCGTTTATAATGAAAGCATGATGATTCCATGCCTGACTAAAGACCGAGTATAGTTTATATGAAAACATACTAAAACTTAAGATAAACTGGCTAACATCTATTGTACTTACTAGACTGATCACCAAGCGCAACTAACTATCTCACGATATATACACACCACCATCTATCTCACATAGAGCTGGATTTAACTACGCGAAGAAGCTAAAAATGAGAAGAAAAAAGAGGTTTTCTAGAAATGAGAAAAAGCTAAACAGAACCAACATGTGATTCTAGAAAGAAGAAATATGTATCGAATAAGCTCCAAAAAACAGCTAAAAATGGATAGAAGGGAGTGTGTTTTATACCTTAGGGTCCCTGAGGTAGTAAACAATTTCTTCAAGCTCAGATTTTGCCTCATCTACTCCCTTCACGTCGCTAAATGTAGTGTTAGATTTTGCCCATTTCTGTTTATCTTACGATCTAATTCCATTTCACTTTCGGCAAATAACTAATTCGACCTCCAACTAAAATTTACACAAACGCACAATTATCTTCTCCAGTCACTTAAACACTTATTCACATTCATTTCTTATCAAACACATAGCACAAACATGAATTAAAAAGCTCAAAAGAAAATAAACAATAATTACCGCCACTCTTTTTGAGCCAAACACTCCGAAACAACAACTTATCAAAACAGAAACTCACAACAAATTAGGGCAAAATATCACAAACAAACAATAACTTTTCATAAACGAAACAAACACAACTGAAAAAGAAGTATTAAACCTTGATGAAAGTGATTTGAACGGTAACAAACAGTGGCAAAGTGGTTGACGATGCGATTGACGGCGAACGGTGGCGATGCGATCGACGGCGAACGGTGGCGATCCGATCGACGGCGAACGGTATGGTGCGGTGGAAGGAAAATTGGAATCTGAAAGTGTTTTTTTTAATGTGAGAATGTGGTAATAAATGTCAGAAAAGTGAAAATATCTGAGTTAAAGTGAAGAGTGAATTTTGAAAATGTGGTAACAATTAACAAATGGAAAATGTTAAAATACTAACGCTTAAATCACAAGGTACGGTGGCTGATGACTTGAGCCATCGGCGAAAACGCCACCCGTAGGTGGCGTTTTCACCTATCGCGCCGCCACCACTAGCCGACGCGGTGGGCGAAAACGCGACTTGAAAACGCGAGAAGCTGTACCGCTTCTCGCGTTTTTGCGTTTTCATATTTAAAAAAAAAAACTAGCCGTTGGGGGAGCGAGATATTTCGAAAAAGAAACGAAAATTTGAAGATTCTTACTTTCGACACTACGGGGATGAATCCGGAAGACGCGGCTAGGATCGAGGCTTTGAGAAAAGAGAAGGCCGGAGACGTTATTTTAAATTTAAAATTGTTGTCGTATTGTATTTCTGTTTTATTCTTTTTTTTTCTATTATAAGTTTTGTTTTTTTTTAAAGTTGTATATAATGTTTTTTTTAAATTAATGGAAATTGAAGTTTTAAGTTTATAAGTTTCTTTTTTTTTTTATAAAATTGAAAGAAAAATGAAAAGTTTCTCCATACCACTAAAAAATATGGTATTAACCAAGTAATGCACTCTTTTTGAGTTATGGGAGTTTTTGGTGTTGTGGAGAAAATATATCAATTTTTGGCCCACGGTCATGCCCCATGACATCCAACTTACCTAGTGTTTTAGCATTTATAAACAAAAGATTTTTAAGTTGTAGTCACGAAATTTATTTATGTTTTGAGATTTTAGATCAAATATTACATTACATTGTAGTGGTAAAATAAAGTTTAAGTCATTAGTCTATTTACTTTCGTCAATATAACACTCTTGTTTTAGATGTTTAATATTACTTTGAAATCAGAGCAACAGATAGGATACTCAAACTTGTTTTTGTTATTGTCTCTGTTTGGGAATTTCTCCAGAAATAATAATTTTTTGTGAAGGATTTCTGTGTGAAACAAAAAATATTAAAAAATTAATAATAAATCAAAGGGTTAGTTGTTTAAAAATGTATTATACTTGTCATTTTTTGTCATTGTATATAGACAACTATTTTTTTTTGCCATTGTGTCGATGAAATTTTTGTATTGTGCTTTGGTGTGTATTCTGCGACTAAATGTCATATTATATTACTTTCGTCAATATAACACTCTTGTTTTAGATATTAAATGTACTTTGAAAATAGCAACAAGATAACAAACATGTTTTTGATATTTCTCTCTCGAAATTCTCTCAGAAATAATAATTTTTTGTGACGGATTACCAAAGAAACAGAAAATATTAAAAAAATTAATAATAAATCAAAACATTTCTGATGGAATAGCGACATATAAGTATAGAGGTCGGTACGGCGTTGGAAAGTTGACGGTAAATAATGTAAACTAGTAACAGATTTCCGACGAATATCATATCTCTTGGAAATCCGTCGGAAGTCGGTCGCATAAGCACATTTGTTGCTAATCTGATGGAATGTTGTCGGTAAATTAGCGACGGATATGTGTCCGTCAGAAATTTCGTCACTGAAAGTCCAATTTCTAGTAGTGCTTATATTGTGTGCTACATCAAGCCATATGACAACCCAACAAACCCTAGCTCCCATTCAACACCCAAAACCTAATGTGTGTGCCTCCATGTCTATGTATTCCGCCTACTTAATCCCTTTTCTGCTTTGCTCATCGTCCAGCCGTACCTTCGTCATCCCTTTTTCCTCCGATCGTCAAAAAATGTCTATAAATACCACCAAGCACCTCACTTAGCAAAACAAAATGGATCACGATGGTCGTCATTTGTTTCAACATCCTCACCTGGACAACCACATCGTTGTTGAAGAACAAAATCCAGAGCCTCAACAACGATGCAATTGACTGATGACGATGTTGGAACAAACAGCGACAAGGGCCTTGCTTCATATGCACACATAAGGTCTTCCCCTGCAAGAATTACTAATTCAATATGTACGGGGTTAAAAGCCCGAACACTTCTCGATATCTTGACAACTTCTTCCAAGGAAGGGTGTGGTATCATGGTACGAAGAAAGTGGCTAACTCCGTAATCATTTTTGCAACGGAACACATAGTGGTCTATCTTGGGATCGTTTTCTTATCTTTATCTTTGGAACTAAATGAGATGTCAACACAATTATCACTTCAACAATGTCAAAATAGGTATGACAATGTTATAGGGATATTTTGAGACAAATAATCTTGTCATATTCCTAGCAACATGTCACACCAAGATGTTACATAACACCTTCACTTGTAATTCATCCTCAAAGCAATGAAGATGTAACTATGTATGATGCATTCAAGATGTTTTTCTCCGGAATTAAGAAAAAAGATGTCATGTGACAGGGTCAATTTCATAGATATACCAAAAGGGAAAAAAAACTCGCGTGATAAAGATATTTTGGTGAATAAACTCGAAAGGTGCCAGGCGGCAACCGTTTCTAAGCCACACCATCAACAATAAATTCCGAGACCACCTATTTTAACAATTTCAGCACGTAATGTCCGTCTTTATTTTTGCTCGGTTTTTGAACTGAATGAACAAGAAAGTCATAATTCAAATCAAAATTAATGTATAAAGTAAAGTACTAGTAAACATCATTTTGATGAATTAAACATAAAATTAGTTATATCAGTTGCATACCTCGAAATAAGGAGGAAGAGAAGCGGTAACATTAGTAGACATTTGAGTGAATTAGGGTTAGTATTTGTGACTTATCAGTTGAAAGTGTGAATTGTGAAAAAGATGAAAATGAATGGGGTTTTTATATCTTGATAGTGATTTCTGATTGGCCGATAGAGGTACACACAGATTGATTTAGTTTCAATACTCACCGTTAGATTTGAAATTTAATGAGTTGTGTTTCTATGGTTGAGGACTTGGGTTGTTGGGCAATAAATTCGAATGTAAGGTACTCTTACAAAATAGTGTTGAAAAAATTTGAAAATGAAAACAATAAATGGTAGTAGGTTAATGGGAGAACTTGGGCAATAAATCGAATCAATTAACTATGTGCTCCACCATCAACGTTCATTTCATGTTTGATACATGCTCATATCTGATACGTCAGATTTAATTACTTTAAATTTTACTTGCTTAGTAAACTTTAAAATTTAAGGATGTTGTAGTTTAATTTGTAATGTCTTGTTATAAACGTTAAACAGTTGATCTACTTAATGTTTTTGTTTTTGTTTGAAGGGCATCAATGCCAAAAGACAACTGAAATTCAATTATCTATAACCAAAGAAAGATAATTAACGACGTGACATCATTTTGTTACACATCTTCGGTAACTATATATATCGACTCTACTACAGAAAATAAAGCGCATCACTTCAATCTTAGAGAAACATTAACTTTTCATTGCATAACTAATGTAATAAAAATCTACTCATACTACAACAACAACAACATTACCCATCCAATCCCGCAAAAACGGGGTATGGGGGAGGTGAGATGTAGACAGTCACTCCCCCTACCCGAGGGTAGAGGGACTGCTTCCAGAAAGACCTCCGGCAAGATACAGAGCATCAAAACAAACCACACGAGAGAAAAAACAAAAAATAGGCACAAAAGACAACAAACAAGCAAAGAAACGAAGGACCAAACACGCATGCATAGACAAAGGCACATACCGACAAAGAAGAAGAGAAGCAAGCAAACAAGCAGAGAAGCACTACAAGCACATACGGAAAAATACAAGCACCTCCAGCAAAAAAAAAAAAAAAAAACACAAAGCAGAAAAAGCCGCTGGGAAGATCACATACAACACAAAAAAAGCACATAAAAGCACAAACAAGCTACAGACACGGGGAAGAAGCTAAGCAAAGGGGCAAAAGGCCGAAGAGGAAGAAAACCTATAGGCAAGAAAACGGGGGAAGCAAAGACAAACACCTATACACCCTCGTCTACCCTAATCCTAGTTCTCCACTCGCTCCTATCAGAGGTCATGTCTTCAGACAACAGCAACTCCTTCAGGTCCATCTTCAGTCTATCCTCCCACCTGAGCTTAGGTCTACCCCTTCTTCTCGCTCCATTGACGGTTAACGGCTCCACTCTCTGCTGATTGTGGTCTTCTCTTGACATGCCCGAACCATCTCAATCGTCCTTCTCTCATCTTGTTGACGATATTCTCTATTAAATTAGTAAAGTTCTATATTACAAAGACTTGATGACGGCACAAAAGAAATCAATCAAATGTGTGAAGAATGAAACATGTGAAGTGGTGTGCAAATTGATTAACTTGGATACATGAAACGATTTGAATCATGAGACGACGCGATCAGTCAGTCATGTGTTGCGTGACACGTGTCAGTCCTAGAGCGCAAAGAAGTAACAACAAGCTCATGGAATATACTTGTGTATGGAGCTTTCTCCTAGTTTTCTTCTTTTGGTTTTGTAAAAATTAAAAGAAGTGAATATTTCCAGCAGTAAGGGATGAATGGCTTTATAACAAAGAGATAGTGGATATAGTGTCAATTTGGGTTCCAACGAAGATGATCATTTCACTGATGCAATGCAACGGGTTAGCTCGATATTATTACCATGGTGTTCGCAAAATACAATAAAGCTCAAGGTATTATTACTGATGTTATATATACCTGAGGTGGACCTAATGTTGTGACCCGTTTGTCAATTCCAAATCAATAAATTAAGACGCACCAAACTTCCTTGATAGCATGTTTCGTTTAATTTGCTCGCAAACCATTCAATTGCCACTTAAATTTCTCACAAGGGGAGTACGTACGATCAAGCCAAGTTTGGTTCAGTTATATGGTCTTGCGACCGTACTCTAGGCGTGTCAAAAGCTCGAGACAAAGATGGGGCATGCTTAGGTGCTTTGATCGAGTAGGATCAAGTCGAGGCATTTAATTTATGCTAGTTGGTAAGTTTAAACGTACCAAATAATTTGCATAACCTATACTATACCGCATACATATATATAGCGGGAAAACAATTGTGCACATCTTATATGTAACAAGTGAAGAATTTTTTCGGATATTTGAACCATAATAGTTAATACTGTCTTTAACATATTTATGTTTTAGACGCGACTTAAATCCACAATATCTACATAAGGAGTAACTCAACACCACATGTTACCATCAAAGTCTAGACTACAAGCCATTTGGTAATATTTGAATATCTCTTTAATAGGTCTAACTGAACTAATGATAGATTCTATTTATGTTTAAGCACAATTAGTTCTTGAACCTATGGGTAGCAGCCGCTGTCAAGGAAATGTGTACCACCATGACACCACTAGAAGTAGCTCCTCCTTCAGAGAGGATAACACAACCTTTGAGGTGTAGGAGTCAAGTCTGCTGGGCCCACACAAATGACTCTCACCCTACCAGAAATCCGATGACCGGTCACTGAAAACCGGGCCATCATCCTTTGGTGATCATAAATAACGTTGTGAGATAAAATATTGCATGACTACCAAAAACAGATCATGAAAGGCGTAGAAGGTGAGGTATGAATAAGAGCATTACCAAATCCATGACTTTCTGCCAGGATTTTAAGTTTGCTGACTACACTGTCCCTTAAAAATGTCTATCCCGCAGTCCATCCGATACCCAACATCATGACTCTGTTCATGTGTTATTAGGTTGAAAGTTCTTGATTAGACTGGTAGATTTTCATCAAACAATGGCTCAAAAACAAGCTACTTGCATGTACTATGTTCGCATTTTTAAGTCAGGATGCTGCATACACCTAAAAAATGGACCGCCACCAAAAGCAAAAACCACAGAAGATGATCAAAAAGAATCTAGTCCAACCACTTACCAAACACAACGAGGATCATCTACTCCTACTTTCTAACATAAGGCAAAACAATGTTACTAAGATTCAAAACCATAAGTGCAAATGTAAACATTTGAAAACAGAGTAATCATAATAGAGTTACTTAACCCTGTTCGCCTATATCAGATTTTTACTAAATGTTGCACCTGACTCATCCAAAACGCTAAGCACAAAATCCATTTCTCTAGTAGTACTGGTCACCGTTTGCACTTCTGTGATCACAGGATACATTTCTTAGTCCAACTGATCCTGCTTCTTGGACAACTGTTTGGATATTAACAAGAGGATGAAGAAATGTGTTAATACACATACACATGTAAATGGAATTAGTTGATGGAATAAAAAGGTAAATAATGTACCTTCTTCCTTTATAAAGGTGATTTTGCTTTTTCTACCATCAAAATTTCGTTTGCTTTTTGTGTGATCAAAAGATAGCCTTTTCAACATCGACTTCAGGTCACTAAAATGTTGTGTGTCTTCGGAAGAGGTAAAGAGCACAAACTTAATATTAGTTTGGTCCTCATTTTCTTGTCGAAGTAGTTTATTATATGTATACTGAAGAGAAGAATAAAACTTTACTTAAGTTTTTTGTAGAAACAGAATTAAAACCAACAGAGGATTAACTTTTCACCAATGTAAACACATAAATATTACCTTGACAATATGGCCCGTGTCCATATAATGATATAGTTCTAAAGTTAGAGATCGAGGCCGACAACACCAGAGTACAGCATCTACAACAGCTACAGGAACCAATAAGCCACTTTCGTTGAACGAGTTTATAAGTTCAACATGCTCGAGTTCACAAGGTGGTGACTGGATCAGCTTTAACTCCTCAACATCTCTGAGCTTCTGTAAGACCATTGGTAAGCACAAGTTTGTGTCATTGTTTGGGGCAAGTAAAAACCAATAAATTGCAGAAAATTAAATAACTTGAGGAAATACCAAATTAATATCCAACTTCAAGACTTTGAAAATGCTATTCTTTTCCAAGAATTTTCTCAACTTGCGGTACCAAAGAATGTCAAAAGAATCTCGTGCAACACAATTCATATATCCTTTCGACATGGATGAGTGCTTCCTATATAAACTGGGTGCATTTGAACCACAGAATCGGTCAGAATACTCGAACAAGCATAAATTGGGTGTATTTAATTCAATTTCTTCCAAATCACAGTCCGTTTCTAGTTCTAAACTCCTCAAGACATGATGTGACAGCTTCAGGTTGTCAACAGGAGATGAAAGTGTTAAAGACACATTCTCGAGGAGCGGGAAGTTAGATAAGAAGTCGTTAAATCTTTTTTAATCGAAACCCGTGGTGACAAAATGTTGTTAGGTTTTTGCATGAATCCATAAACATAGAGGGAGATTCGTCTTTATAATTGTTACTCTGTAAAAGAAAATAAATTAAATTTGGAGCATCAACATCTATTCTTTCAAGTAGAAATCTACTGTGACAGTAAATGTCAACTTTTAGCAGATTCTGATGCCTTTTAACACAAAATGTTTTGAAGCCAGAGCAATATCTGAGATAAATTTCTTCAAGAATAGGGCAACCTTTGGTCAGATATTCGATCACACCCTCGTCTATTGGAATATGCGAAAGCGACAACAGCCTCAATGACTTGAACTTTACATCATCATCCATCAAGGACGACGGCAACTCACACTTATGCAACGTCAAAGATGTTAACGAAGAGGCAGATAAGAGTGTGTTAGGCAAACGTAACAATGGCAGATTCCCAGGATGATAAACGAATTGAATTTGCATCATTTGCAAGCCTTTTTCAAGAACTGAATCAAGACAACGTCCAAAAAGTTCTCTTTGTTCAAGGTTTATGATTTCTGCAGAGATGTTGAGTGTGTGCGCACTGATGTTTTGCTCGCAGAATCTAGACACGGTATGTTCTACATATTTATAAAACTTCTCCTTGATATACTCATCATCAAACTTTCTAGAAAACGAACAAACCCAGTGCCAGTCTTGACGGAAATTCAAGATAGGAAAAGATGCCGTTAGAGTAAACCATCTCTTAGACAACACACTCATTCGAACACGAGATTTTGGATCATCCAGAAGATACGAAAGTATGTGATGAATAATAAAGTCAGGAAGCAGTGTAAACCGGTCTGTTGTATCTATTGTGTTCTCCTTCATCTTCTTGCTTGACCCTACTGAAAGTAAATCCATAAATCAAACTACTTATCGCTCGACGTTTAAATGGTAAAATCATACAGTTACATATTATGCAAAGAATCATCATATGGAACACACATAAAATCAACCCTCTTTAAAAATTATTGATTAAACCCAAAACCCTCTTTAAATTTCCAACAAATCATTATTTTCTAATGCAAATTTTACGAAATACATAAATACAAAGACCATCGATCTCCTGAAGTGCAGGTTAACAAAAGCTTATTAATATGCAAATCCCAAACACCCTTATAAAGTAGTAGCTAAAAGCCGTATATAAGTGCTTATTTATAAGCTAGAGAGAAGTAAGCAAATCCCCAACACCCTGTTAAAGTAAACGATTGAGGAATTTCATCGAACAGTTGGTGTGCATAAACAAAAACATATAAAATTCATACAAAACAGACAGTAATACTTCATAAAATAGAATTGTACCTTGCATTGGATGACTTTTTTTCGTTTTTCTTTTATTTTTCTTCTTCATCGTCTCTTTTGAATATGGGAAATGAATCACTTTTTCAATTTTAATAAGTATCTTGTTTGGATATATATTGATGACGTATAATGGGTATACCAAGCCTCTGGGCTTGGGCCACATTATCACTTGGGCTTTCTGACTAAACCTATCAATAACAGGCCATGGTAAAGCCCAATCTCGCGGGGGCTTCGGCCCCGAACTTAGCGATCCGTCCGCGG
>BQNB010209208.1:0-10353 GCA_026074375.1 Tanacetum coccineum
GTACAGTGCTACAGTGCTTAAAATGAATAGTGAAAATAGTCAAAAACGCCGTCGTTTAACTTTTCAAATGTGTAATAGTATAATATAATAATATTAAATAGGATCAACCTAACATTAACAAGTTGATGATATCGTTTAATATGTTCAATTCGTAACCAAGAATTATAGTGGAACCATTACTTGATATTACAATTACAAATATAATCATTTGAGATGTCCAAACACTGTTCATCGATGAACAGTGTTCGGGCTACACTGTTCATCGATGAATAGTGTAGTCCACGTCGGCTCGGCCCGGTGGTTACTGTTCATCGGTAAAAAAAAAACTTTACCCCCTTTTCTTTGGCCAAAAATAAGAAGAAAAAAAATTACGAGACGTACTCTCATTTTTTTAACTATTTACGACTTTCTGTTCATCGGCCCAAAAAAAAAAAAACTTTATCACCCCCCCTTCTTCTTTGGCCAAAAATAAGAAGAAAAAAAATTACGAAACGTACTCTCATTTTTTTAACTATTTAAGACTTTCTATCGGTCTGACCCAAAAAGAAAAAAAAAACTTTGCCTTTATTGAAAAAAAAATACACATTAAAGCCAGCACAAAAAAAACATTAAAGCCGCGCAACAATGCGCGAAAAATTAACGCTCCTCAGCAACGCGCAATATTCGTACAAAATCAATTCGGGAAAAAAAACCCAAATAGCAAAAAACAAACTTTTAAAATATGGGAAAAAAACCAAAATATTAAACACGGGACCGAAAAAATAAATTCGCGCAAGGGAAAAAAAGGAAAAAAAATTAACGCTACAAAGACCGAAAAAATAAACCCGCAAAAAAAAGAAACATTAATGCCCCGCAACAACACGTGAAAAATTAACGCTCCGTAGGAACGCGCGGGTAATCTTGCTTGTTACTATATATATCATTTGAGATGGCATACACTGTTCATCGATGAATAGTGCCTGGCCCGGCGGTTACTGTTCATCGGCCAAAGAAAAACAAAATTTACGGAACGTACTCTAATTTTTTAACTATTTACGACTTTCTATCGGTCTGGACAAAAAAAACACACTTTGCCTTTATTAAAAAAAATAATACACATTCTTCTCTTACACATTTGAGAAGTAAAACGAAATAATGTTGGCCGCTGCACTGTTCATATATGAACAGTGTTTGGGCCAATGTTTTTTCTTTGGGCTTCCATTTTTGGTCCGACCCATTTTTTCTCTCTTTTCTACTTAGACAAGATATATAGCACGAGTATAATAATGCGGAACATACAAGTAAACAATATAAAAAAAAACATATACCCCAAAAAAAAACTTCTAAACATGAGGGCTAACACATAAGCTCATATGGAAAAAAAAAACCAAACTATTAAACATGGGACCTAAAAAATAAATCCGCGCAAGGGAAAAAAAGGAAAAAAAAATTAACGCTACAAAGACCAAAAAAATAAACCAGCACAAAAAAAACATTAACACCGTGCAACAATGCGCGAAAAATTAACGTTCCGCAGCAACGCGCAATATTCGTACAAAATCAATTCGGGAAAAAAAAACCCATATAGCAAAAAAAAACAAACTTTTAAAATATGAGAAAGAAACCAAACTATTAAACACGGGACCGAAAAAATAAATTCGCGCAAGGGAAAAAAAGGAAAAAAAATTTAACGCTACAAGGACCGAAAAATAAACCCGCAAAAAAAAAAATTAATTCCCCGCAACAACGCGCGAAAAATTAGCGCTCCGCGGCAACGCGCGGGTAATCTTTCTTGTTTTGATAAGTTTACAATTTGAGTATCCTCGTCATGTAGTATGGACTAATCACTATTGGACCATGGAGGCCAAGTGGACTGGCCTTTCATCTATGGGCTTAAACAATGAGTAACGTAGTAAAGTTAAAGTGCATGTGGGTGAGCAGAAAAACCGAAAAAACCGAAAACGAACCAAACAGAAAATAACCGAGCCGAACTAATAACCGAACCGAATTTGCGAAAACCGAATCGAACCGAACTACGAATCCAGTTCTCGGGTTGGATATGAGTTGAACCGAACCGAAAACCGAATTTATATAAATATATATATTTTTTCTTTATTTATATATATAAAAAGATCAATAAAATTGTATCCTAATATAAAAAACACTTTTTATTCTAAAAATATTTTTTTTTGCGAAATACTTATGTAGTTTTTTTTCTTTTTAAATAATTCGGGTCAACCCGAAAACCGAACCGAATTCAAACTCGGTTTTCGGTTCGATTCAGTTTTCGAGTTGACCAAATTTTATTTTTAACCGAACTGAACAAAACGAATAACCCGATAACCGAACCAATCAACACCCCTGCATGAATGAAATGGTGAAAGCCACCAACCTCAGTTTGGTAGGTGTCAAATCGAGTCAACCAGACACATGTTTATACCCACTTTTTGGAATTTAGATCTTCATACCTAATCACTTTGAAAAGGAAAAGTGAATACACATCATTTGTTAGGCTAGTGATGATACTTATACGATTATCATCATCAACTCAGTGATATATCAGTTTGTCTCTTCTCAACTAACTTCATCCTCAACAACATAATGCAATAACATAAGAACATTACCACCAAATATACTCCACTTATTCACAAATATACTTCACAAAACACTCACACATACAAAATGAACGGAAAGGAACAGGTCGTCTAGACATCCGACTTGTGCTAAAAAACAATCAAAGACACATCGTGGGAATGTGTGTAATAAGATAGACGCATTCGATGGGGTGCAGGGGCGGAGCCACGATATTTTATGTGGGGGGCAATTTTTCTTTTTTTTATCTATTACGGCGAGCCAAAAAAATAAATTTTGTGCAAGAGCACCGCTAAATATTGTTTTTCCCAAAAGATAACAATCATATACATCAAATCGGAAAAAATCACACTAAAAAATCATATATTTGTGAGATAGGTGGCATGATAGTATGAAGAATTTTTTTTTGTTTTACATAAGTGTGATTTTAGTTATTGAAAAATTTGTTATTATGCATAAAAAGGATAAAGTATATAATAAAAATTGATTTGGATTAAGTAAAAAAGGATTAAGTATATGAGAAAAAGAAAATCCAAATCATAAAAAGATGTTTTGTATATAATTATAGTTTTATTATTAAGAGAATGCATTTTTTAACTAAAAACATGCATGTGAACATAATCTTTTACAAAATCAAAGAAAAATGGACCTATCACAAACAAGAAAAGGTACTAGTAAAATAGAAAATAGAAAAACAAAATCAGTTTCTTTTCCAATTTACATACCCACGTGACACAACAAAAAAGAAAAAGAGATAATATTACTAGTACTCTCTCCGTCTCAAAATTATTGTCCCCCGACAAAAAACACACAGTTTAAGTAAAGTGCATTTATTACTGCTTTCTCTTTCTTACTTTTTGAAAGAAATACAATTTTACCCTTAGCTAGTTAATTTAAGTCTTCTTTAAAGTTTGTAATAATAATTTCAAACAAGAGTAATATAGTAAACTTGATCAAAATTCTCTATCTGTTTTTAGTAGTGGACAATTAAATTAGGACAACCCAAAAAGAAAACGTGAATAATAAAAATGGGACGGGGGGAGTACTATTCAATCTTCTTCTTTCCCCTTCAAACCGCTCAACTGTCATTTTTTTCAGGCAAGATCCGTGTTTTTCATCACCTTTTGTGTTCATCACCTTTTCCGATTATTTCTCATAAACTAACCTCAAAGCTACACTCAACCTTGTTTCATTTACCTGGAAGAGAGTGGGGGGGGGGGGGGGGGTGAATGATAAAATACAAACACCGTAATCTAAAAACTAAAAATAAAACAACTAGCGGAGGCATCGGAAAGTTTTGAGGGAGGGGTGGGACTACTTGCGCCCCCTGTGATCACTAAATCCATTGCTCACGCCCTGATGGTGGCCACCTTGGAACAAAGCATTGATGGGGTGTTAGCAACTCTAGTTCTACAATTTTGCATCTTTAAAAAGATATATATGCAAATACTTCTAAATTTAATAGTGTGTAAATAACTTTTTAACTCTTAGTACTATTTTATGTGTGTAAGTTTTAAGTTAACCTGATCATCGGTAGCTAGTATCACAAATATTGGACAATGATGATAATAGAAAAAATCTTATAGCCTTTGACTTGATTATATTAAACAAGGTTTTTTCAGATAAGGATTATATAAATGATCGTTTTTATTTTCGCAAAATTTTTATCGTAAGTTCGAATTACGATATTTAGGATCCTACTATAATGTCCTTTTTTAACATGTGTTGTAAAATTATGCAAATCAACATATTATTATACTAGACGAATACTCGCGCAAAGCGGCGGTGTATTGCGGCAAATAATTATAACTTGCGAGATCGATCGTGATTCAGGTTCTACCCTTGATGCAAAGTGTGTATTTTCTGAAATACAAAGTTTGTGTTTTTTAAAATTAATATAATGTGTGTTTTTGAAAAGTTATCAAATTTAGAATTAATAAAGTTTAAGGTATGTTAGGCTAACTAATTAAGAGTAATTTAGACAAAACATTAATTTAAGTTTTTTCACATTCAAAAAAAGGGTATAAACCCTTTATATATAATATAGATAGATAGATATATCAATATCATGAAAATATATGTCAAAATTATGATTACGAAATATTTAATACAATTAGCCTCTTGTTTTTCATATTCTACAAAACTTAACACGTAAATTTTTAGTTTTTTAACTTGTCGTTCGAAAAAAGGAACATCGGATCAAACAAGATCTTAAGATTCTATGGTCAAAACAGGATCCTGATCCTATTTGGCAAAGATAATACGCAGAAACAAGATCGTTTTTTGTTTTGTAGAGTCGTGAAACTGCAAGATCTTAAGATCAAAATCAAAATTTTAACAACCATGATATTAAAGACTATTGTGTTCCTACATTTCATGAAATATACTCCGTATATGACATTATCCTTTGAGAAAGCAACATTTAATATTATACGACTTCTGGTATTGAAACCACCAACTAACTGGATTGTACAAAAAGCTTGTGAATTTGTGATGAAGCTATGAATTTGTGTTCTTTCTAATAATCGTAAGGAGCCGGTTTCGTTTGCGAATATGCTCAATGACAATGATAATTCGAACGTCAACATTCATACAATGGAAGCTGATGTTCCCAATGAGGCGGATTTTGATGTGAGGATTCTTATTGCTTCGGTGAAAGAGGTAAATAATAAGTTAAAGAACTCATTATATGGTTACTTCATTGGCAAAAGATTAACATTCCCAGTAGTTCAAATGTATATCTGTAATGCGTGGAAAAAGTATCAAATTCAAAAAGAGACTATGAATGCAAACAAATTCTTTTTCTTTAACTTCTCAGCAATATGGCTGAAGATGTGCTACAAAATGGTCTATGGATTATATGAGGTACACTTATTTTTCTCAATAAGTGGTCACTCTCGGTTAGTTTACCAAAGAGGAATTATCTAAGGTTCTTGTATGGATTAAATTTCATGATGTTCCTTTGGTTGCACATACGTCAAATGTGTTAGGCATCATTGCTACTAGACTTGAAACACCAATGATGTTGGATTTTTATACGAGTGATATGTGTTTGGAGTAGGGATGAGCACGGATTGAAAACCACTGGAGCGATCAAGACCGGATCGGACCGAAAACCGATGTGGCCTAAAACACCAGACCGAGGAACGGACAAAAATGTTCGGTCTATGTCTGGGTAGGTCCGGTCCGGTTCGTCGGTCGGTTCGGTCCAACAAAACATAATGTCCGGTTGTACGTAAGACCGAACCGGACCGAGGACCAAAAATAATTAAAATGGTGGACTGAGGACCGAACCAAAATACGCTCGGTCCAGTCCAGTCCGCGGTCTATAATGCTAAGCCCAAGTTTGGAGTCATGGGGCGTAGTAGCTATGCTAGGGTTATGATTGAAATAGATGCGCATAAGAATATGATTGATGCATTGGTTGTGGATGTTCTTAAGATAAATGATACTGGATATACGTGTGATATTGAATATGAATGAAAGCCTCTTAGATGTGGTATTTGCGTTGTTTTTGGACATTTGTTAGTTAGATGTCCAAAGGTTACAAAGGAGGCTCCCAGGAACTATGTTGATACTTCAAATGATGGGTTCCAAGTTGCGAAAAAACGTGGCCATAATAGACAACAACATGAGAAGACAATGGGACTTAAAACAAAGAGTAAGTTATTTATCGACATGTGTTTACTCAGTGGTTCTGCTTTTAAGAGGTATGTTAATGAGGCAAGTAAGAAGCCTAATGAGGCTAGTACAAGTGTTACTTCAAAGTACCCTAACGAGGTGGAATCGACCTGTGCGTTGCGGCGGTGCAACTTTTTTTATGCAATGTGTATTTTTTTTTAAAGTGCGATTTTCTTGTTCCTGAATTTGCCCATTTTCGTGTTTTATGTTTGACATTCTATTATCACTTTGTATTTATTATTTGTATTTAGATAATTGTGTTTGCTTTAGAAATGAGTAGCCGTATCTCAAAAGCATATTAATATTGGGCTCGTTTTGTTCGTAATCTAGAGATCTTTTTCATTGGTATATTTTTTTATAGAAGGAGTTGCCATGTGGTTTATTTTAAATTTATTAGTTAGTTTAGGGGTGTGTTTTAAAGTTTTTTTTTTATAATATATATTAAGCTTTAACATTTTTTATAAGTTCGTACGTATGTCAGAAGCATTGCAATGTTGAGCTTGTTTTGTTCGCAATTAGAAGATATTTTCAGCGGTATATTTTTTATGAATGAATCGACATGATATATGTTACATATTTGATAAATAAAGTTTGTTATATAAAAAAGCCGTAAATAGCTAATAACGCCTTAATTATACATGTTTTCGGTGGCGTTATTTTATATATATTATCATTTCTTGTGAACTTTCAATACTTAATATCATAAAATATGTGCAGGTTCACTTGAAGAAGATCCAAAAACAAAAAGACCAAAATATGAGTGTTTATACCTTATGGAAGCAGAGTTAGAAGAAAATAAAGAATAAAGTCCACGACACTAAAGAAGTGCGCCGCACAAACTCTTGTGTGCGCCACACTTGCCCACGAAATAAATGAAGTCAATAAATACAAAAGTGTGCCGGTTTTCCCCAAATGTGCGCGGCACTTGTCCTATGCATTAATGATTTAAATCGACAAAAGGCAAAGTACGCCGCACTTTTTATAAAGTGCGCCACACTTCTCGACCAACCTATAAATAGAGATGAAATTCACCCCATTTCACACACACTTTTATATCTCAATACATATCAATTCACAAACTCTTACAACAAAAACTCTCGATCATTCCAAGAAGAAGTACCAAAGAAGACGGGTTATAATTTAATTATATTGAATAAGAAAGGGTTATATATAGTTTTTTTATTTGTAATCGGGTTAACCATCCATGATCTAGCCGAATCTTGTATGTCTCTTATTACTTTATCTATTTTTGTTATTATGAACTTCGTAGCCATGAGAGGCTAAACCTCTTATGACTACTCGGTTATGTTAATATAATAAAGAAGCGTTTGGTATTATTATGATCTTAAGTTTATATTGAAATCCTATCATGTTTAATCTTGCAAAGTATGTTTATCAACTTTGATTATATACGCATGATGGTTTAGGTCGAAAGGCCCATTGTGTATAGTTTTAAAGATTTGTCTACGGTCTTTATCGTTTGGTTGGAGAATTCCGCTTATGTTAATTGATAAACGAAAGAGATTTTATATAATAGTAACTTGATTAATTGAGTGACACATTTGATTAAGTTAAACTAATGTAAGTCTTGAGTTAAAATAGTTAATTTGTGAAAACATTTTTTTACGAGAAAACTTTTTCATAAGTTAAGAATAAAATCGAAGATCATAATTATCACCATCGCTACTAAGTTATATGGAACTATCCGAGTAGTCATATCTCTTTATCATTGAATTCAACCGTTATCATTTACTTGTTATTTTACTTGAAAAGTTATTGTAATTTGTTTTAACTCTTGTGATTATACGAACATAACCAAATCCATGTAGACGACCTGGTCTTACCTGAAATATTATACTACATACGTGGGTTATACTTTACCCGTGTGTTGGTCTAAAAATCAGTAAAACTAGTCTTATAAATTTAAATCTTTCACAACACATCAAAGTTTTAGGCGCCGTGGCCGGAGATTTTAAACTATTCTATAATCATTCCTTAGTAATTAAAACAAATATTAATCGCTTTTTCCAAAAAAATCATTATGCTCGCAATCTGTGACTTTCGTTGCAGAAAGTGCACTGCACTTTCTGCAGTCAAACATTTTTTCCTAAAAATGTTCCTCAAAATCTATATCCAATAGTTCACTTTGGATGCATACACATGCTTCAAATTTTGAACTTGTCGAACCATTATCTGAACCTGAAAGAACCTTGAATCATAGACTTCGTCGACGAAACAGGCGAGTCCCATTTGAACGAAGGGACGAATAAGACTAGTTTTACTAGATTTTTCGACCTACATTACGGGAAAAAGAATAACCCACGTATTAAATTAATATTTCAGGTAAGACCAGGTCGTCCACAGGGATTTGGTTATGTTCGTATAATTACAAGAGTTAAAACAAATTATAATAACTTTTTCAAGTAAAATAACAAGTAACTGATAACGGTTGAATTCAATGATAAAGTGATATGACTACTCGGATAGCTTCATATAATTCAGTAACGATGGTGATAATTATGATCTTCGATTTTATTCTTAACTTATAAAAAATGTTACTTCTCGCAAAAAACTTTTTTACAAATTAATTACTTTTAACTACAATACTCTATATAGATTGTTTAACTTAATCAAATGTGTCACTCAATTAATCAAGTTACTATTATATAATATCTTTTTCGATTATCAATTAACATAAGCGGATTTCTCCAACCAAATGATAAAGATCGTAGACAAATCTTTAAAACCACATAGTACACAATGGGTCTTTCGACCTAAACCATCATGCGCATAATCAAAGTTGATAAACAAAGTTGATAAGATCAAATACGACAGGATTTCAATATAAACTTAAGATCATAATAATACCAAACGCTTCTTTATTATATTAACATAACCGAGTAGTTATAAGAGGTTTAGCCTCTCATGATTACGGAGTTCATAATAATAGAAATAGAAATAGTAATAATAGACATACATGATTCGGCTAGATCACAGATGGTTAACCCGATTACAAATAACCAAACTATATATAACCCTTTCTTAATATAACTAAATTATAAACCGTCTTCTTTAGTACTTCTTCTTCTTGGAATGATCGAGAGTTTTTGTTGTAAGAGTTTGTGAATTGATATGTATTGAGATATAAAAGTGTGTGTGAAATGGGGTGAATTTCATCTTTACTTATAGGTTGGGCGAGACCAGCGGTGCACTTTATAAAAAGTGTTGCGTACTTTGCTTTTTGTCGGTTCAAAATCATTAACGCATAGGACAAGTGCCGCGCACATTTGGGGAAAACCGGCACACTTTTGTATTTATTGACTTCATTTATTTCGTGGGCAAGTGCGGCGCACACAAGAGTTTGTGCGGCGCACTTCTTTAGTGTCGTGGACTTTATTCTTTATTTTCTTCTAACTCTGCTTCCATAAGGTATAAACACTCATATTTTGGTCTTTTTCGTTCTTGGATCTTCTTCAAGTGAACCTGCACATATTTCATGATAGTAAGTATTGGAAGTTCACAAGAAATGATAATATATATAAAATAACGCCACCGAAAACATGTATAATTAAGGCGTTATCAGCTATTTACGGCTTTTTTATATAACAAACTATATTCCTCAAATATGTAACATATATCTATCGATTTATTCTTAAAAAATATAGCGCGATTAAAAGATCTTCTAATTGCGAACAAAACGAGTCAAATATTGCAATACTTCTGACATACGTACGCTTTTATAAAAAATGTTAAAGTTTAATATATATTTTAAAAAAAAAACTTTAAAACACACCCCTAAACTAACTAATAACTTTAAAATAAACCACATGCAAATTCTAATATAAAAAATATACCGATGAAAAAGGTCTCTGGATTACGAACAATACGAGCAACATATTGATATGCTTTTGAGATACGGCTACTCATTTCTAAAGCAAACACAATTATCTAAATACAAATAATAAATACAACCTCATAACAGAATGTCAAACATATAATAGGAAAAATGCCGAAATAAGAAAATCACACTTTAAAAAATAATACACACCGCATAAAAAAGTTGCCCCGCCGCAATGTGCGGGTCGATTCCACCTCGTTAGG
>BQNB010209209.1:0-10353 GCA_026074375.1 Tanacetum coccineum
AATCAGTTGAGATTATGGATCGTGAAGTTAAATGTTTGAAGCAAATCCGTATTCTAATTGTGAAAGTTTGTTGGAATTCGAGAAGAGGTCTCGAGTTTACTTGGGAGCGCGAAGACCAAATGTAGAAGAAGTACCCTCATCTATTTGTTAACCCTCCATCTACGTCAAAAATTACGTCTTAAGCTTTGAGGACAAAGATTTTCTAACGGGGAAAGGATGTCACACCCCGTAAATTTTAGGTCAATATTTTAAACCATTCCGATCATTATTATGAATTTTATCCGCTTCATTTGAATTTAACGTAAAATCGGGAAGTTATCCCGCGTAAATCTAAAAACGTCATCGGACGCGTTCTGGCTTTGGAATTCGATTAGTTTATGTGTTATATGCATTGTTTTATCATTTTAAAGTGTTATGAAGTTTACCTGCACTCCCGGTATTGATTTTTACGTTTTCGCGTATAATTTACGTTTTTCGCATTTTTGATCAAACGGAACCCCGAAAACCCGTAATCTTTTCGTGTAAACTCTAGTTATTGTATATGTCGGGTTTAGAAGTCAAAAATTTTGTGGTCATCCCTCCCCCTACTCAATTTACACGCATACATACACACTCAAATTAATTCTTGTGGAATCTTTCTACTTTATTTTGAACTTAAACATGCATGTGTGAGATAGTGACACTATTGTCTTCACCTTTCCATGAACCCAACACCTTTTTACACATTGTTGGTCCTTGGTATAGGATCTGACTAGCCTTTGTAAGACTATAGATAACTTGGATAAATCCAAATCAACTATATGAGAGACACTGACTATGAATATCAAGTGTTAATGGTGCTTAATGCTCACATTTGCTATCACTTTAAGGTGTTACATTGTAGTGCTCAGTGTCTCATATAGTTGAGGATTTTGTCAAGAGATTGCGATCTACTTATATTTTGGTCTTGGTATGAGTTCGACGTCACGTGGATAGTGCAAGACATAAGACACAAGTTTGGAAAATTTAATTTCTTTATCAAATTCGTTATACTTAGTTTTCTTCATCAGTGATCACTACATAGAGCCTACAGAGTTCGAGATTCAAGAGATATTGGTTTCAGGGGAAGTTTCATTCGTATATCAACTTCAGGGGAAGTTCATGCTTATTGGGTTTTGTCATTATCAACTAGGGGAAGATTGTTGGCAATTATATTTTGAGTTGATAAGACAAAACACGAATGAAACAAAATGGAAACATGAAGGACCAAAGTTGTAGTCAAAGAATACTACAAAAGATAAGAATTGAAAGATTTGGTCAAAGATAATGATTGAATAACTAATTGATTTTATCATTATTATCATTATTAGTTTCCATGTAAACCTTGACTCCTTATACTATAAAAGGAGGTCTAAGGTATGTAGTTTTGATCATCCAGGAACATAGAATAGAATAGCAGACTTCTCAATGAGAGTCTAACAAAAGCGTGCGTGTGTACATGTTTAGTAGTAGCAATAGTTAGTTTATTAGATGGTTGTTATAGTCTCATTTATTCTGATCAAATATAATGAAGGCTTCAATGTTTGGTTAAAACCTTGTTTGATAATATTGTGTTCTTTATTATTCCGTTGCGTGTTCAATATTATCTGTAAAACTATCCTAGATGAGTTAAACGATTCTCAACAAAGTTCTATTTCATACACTCAAAGTTTTATGGTTTTTAGCTTTATGGTTGATAAGCCAAATTTGGAAGGGCTTATGGGTTTACTAGCTTGTCTTTGACAAGCTAGAGCTGGTAGAAAAGCTCTTTTGAGCCATTTATGCCCTTGTTTAAGCAAAAGGTTTTGTAAGTCTTTACTTTTCATTTTACTGCTTATTTAATGTTTCATTGCTTATTTCTGCTCATTTTTGCTATTTACTGCTTATTTCTGCTTAAATATATTGCTTATTGCTTATCATGCTTAGTTTATAGTTTAGAAATCATTAGTTCAAGTTTTTTACAAAATCTGTCATATTTAACTTTAAAACTGCCAATTTCTTGTTTGCTTATTTTTATTGCTTAATTTTATGTTCTAATTGCTTAAATGTCTTTATTATACCATATGCTTAAACTGTTTTTGGTTTTCACAAGTTTTCTTAAGCTGTTTTAAGCTTAAAATGGTTTTTCAGATCCTTAAGGAGCGTTTGGGTCAAGGATTCAAAATCGGTCAAATGAGGTTAAAATTTATTTTTGGTTCTTAGTTCAGTTTTCCTTAGCTTTAATTTAGTCTATAAGTTAGTTTAATGTAGTTTTTAAAGTTTAAAACTCAAGTTTAAGGTTTTGGTTAACCATAGTGTTAAACTGTGGTATTTTGAGTTTGATTAATCAGCTTATTTTCTTAGGTTCTTGTTAGGTGTTTGTAGGCATCATTTTCATGCTTGTTTTAGAGTCTAAATGCAGTAGAATTTAGTAAGTTTAAGTAGGAATTTGTCATTTGAGTTTTGAGCCACTTCTCACATCCAACTACAGGGAAGATACTGTTGGCGGAATTATATTTTGCGTTAAACAAGACAAAAAACAAACGAATGAAACAAGAATGCGACAAAACATGAAGGACCAAAGTTGTAGTCAAAGACTCTACTACAAAAAGATAAAGAATTAAAAAGATTTGGTCAAAGATAATGATTGACAATAACTAATTAGTCAAAGATACAATTAATTTCCATCATTATTATCAATTATTACAATGGTCAAAAAGATAATTGAATTTTTAACCATAATTATCATATATTTAGTTAGTCCATGTAAAACTATACTCCTTATACACTCTACATAAAAGGAGTCTAAGGTCTAAGACTTTAGGCACATCCATCACTACTTAGATCTCTCTAAATGAGAGTCTATAGTTAGCTATTAGTTTATGTAATAGTTCATAGTCGACTGATTAAAGTCGAATAGTATATAGTTTATGAATAAAAACCTTGTTCATAACATTGTTGTTCTTAATTGTTATTCCACTGCATGATCAATGTTATGATATCCTAGATGGGCAAAACGATCTATGAAGCCTACAATTAGGTTTCAACACCCAACTTACATGACGTTAGAGCTAGCAGACCATTCAATCACTGAACCGATCGGTATTGCTAAAGACGTCCGTTTAATGGTGGGAAAGTTCCAGTTTCCAGCAGATTTTGTGGTCGTAGATTTTGAGCCAGACCCTCGAATACCTTTAATTCTCGAGAGAAGTTTCTTAAAAACCAGTCGTAAGCAATTAATAATGTTACTGAAGGTGAAAGAAAAACCCTTCGTGTTGGAAAAGAGGCCATCACATTCAATCGGAACAAACTTTCGAGATACACGCTAATTACAATACATATCAACGGCAACCGAATTTACGTCATCATGAATTGGCATGTAAAAAGGAATACTCCAAGAAATTCTACGGTATTTCTGACTTCACAGTTGCATACTAAATCCCTTCTCACGGATTATGATCCAAACATGTTTCAAATCTTCTCCAACTACATACACCTTTCGGGATAGTGATTTTCTCCTTCTCGAAGCAGCCAATGCTTTTATAGCCGTCAATGATGAGCCTATTTCACAGGAAAGTTTCGGTGCTACCTTAGACTGGATGAGAGCAGGGGAAGATACACAGACCTTATTGCAGGCAGCACTTCTTCCTAGTAGCTAAACCGTTACCGGGGACAGAAGACGGGGTGCGTGCGGGGGGATTCCACAGCTCAATCATAACTGAACACACACTATCAGGCCCGTCAAAATTCCTAGGAGAGCGGGAGACTATAAACTGCATATTATCATGAAGCTAAACTCTGCCGGTTAAGCAGAGCACACGCACTAGGGTATTTGAGACACATGAGTCATACTCTGCTGGGGGGGGAGAGATGTAGAGAACTATCTAAGGACTTGCCACCTCGACTCTTAAAATTTCACCAACACTAACTCCTTTCGGGGATAGTGATTTTCTCCTTCTCGAAGAAGCCAATGCTTTTATAGCTATCGATGACGAGCCAATTTCACGGGAAATTGATGCTACTTACTATGATCCGGAGGGTGACATTCTTATTCTGGAAGCACTTCTCAATAGTGAACCATTACCTCCTCTTCCGAATCATAAAGATTATTCACCCAGAATCCGGGAAGAACTCAAAGTTGTTGAAGCTAAAACTGTTAAATCATCAATTGATGAGCCTCCCGAGGTTGAACTAAAGGACTTGCCGCCTCATTTAGAATACGCATTTTTGGAAGGCGATGACAAGTTGCCCATCATAATTGCGATAGACTTGAAGGATGAAGAGAAGGCAGCTCTTATCAAGGTTCTAAAGTCCCACAAGCGAGCCATCGCTTGGAAACTCTCCGATATCAAGGGTGTTGATCCAGAGTTTTGTACTCACAAAATCCTTATGGAAGAGGACTACGAACCAACAGTTCAGAGTCAAAGACGGGTAAACCCAAAGATCCACGACGTCATCAAAAAAGAGGTTGAAAAACTCCTTGACGCCGGATTAATTTATTCGATCTCTGACAGTCCATGGGTAAGCCCGGTACACTGTGTACCAAAGAAGGGTGGCATAACCGTCGTCAAGAATGATGATAATGATTTGATACCAACTCGATTGGTCACGGGGTGGAGAGTGTGCATTGACTATAGAAAGTTGAATGAAGCCACCCGAAAAGACCATTTCCCATTGCCCTTCATGGATCAAATGCTCGAAAGACTCGCGGGAAACCAATACTATTGTTTCCTCGATGGCTTCTCGGGTTATTTTCATATTCCTATTGACCCGAAGGATCAAGAGAAGACAACTTTTACTTGCCCATACAAAACATTCGCCTATCACTGCATGCCTTTTGGGTTATGCAATGCACCTGGCACGTTTCAACGATGTATGATGGCAATCTTCCATGACATGATCGAAAAGACAATGGAAGTGTTCATGGATGACTTCTCGGTCTTCGGAGATTCTTTCTCTACATGCCTATCCCATTTGGAAAAAATGTTAAAACGGTGTGAAGACACCAATTTATCCCTAAATTGGGAGAAAAGCCATTTTATGGTTAAAGAAGGCATTGTTCTTGGACATAAAATTTCTAAGTCAGGAATTGAGGTCGATCGTGCTAAAGTTGAAGTTATAGCCAAACTTCCTCACCCGACTACTGTCAAAGGTGTCCGTAGTTTTCTTGGGCATTCCGGTTTTTACCGACGTTTCATACAAGTCTAGCTTCTTTTATAAATTTTTCTTATTTTTAGTTGTTCTACAAGTTTGCTTTTCAAAGTTTTTGAAAAAAATAAAAAAAGGGAAGAGGGGAAATTATGGGTGAGCAGGACTCGAACTGTAACATTTCTCAATTTCAGGTCATTTTTCGACTCCTATTATTTGTCACTATTTATTTTGGTCCGATACGCGTTTACTTTTAATTTTACTTTTGAGCTAAATCGCGTAGACTAGAAATAACCAATTAATGTAAACGGTCATCAAATAAATTAAGGTTTACATCAACCAAGTAAGAAATAATTATTAAGAAGATAACTATGTGCCTTGCGTATTTTATTTTTATTGGTCACGTAAAAGGGTTACGTTTCGCAATAAAAATACATTTAGACATACCCCGGAAATACCTAGACTTACCAAGACTCAAACCAATACCTATCTTTATAATATAACTCAACACAAAAATTAATCAATTATTGTGTCAAATACCCCTAGGGGCCGGTTACACACATACACCTAAGAAATCCTTAAAATCTATTAATGATTCTTACTAGTACATGTAGATCCTCTAGTTAATTAATGATAGTCCTAATTGTTCCCACTAAGCATTTACAAAATGGACAAAGACCAATTAGCTTTCCTTTTGCCCTCTTAGTTTCGGCAACATGCATGTACATATCTAAATCCTTAAGATTTCCTAATCTAGCTAAATCAAATCTTCTAAATAATCCTAAAGTACTAGTACATCCTCAAACTAATTAAGGATAGTACTTAATGTCTCGTTACTCCTCTTACAGCCAAATGTACCAATGATAATAACCAATGTTTGCCCTGACTCCCTCCTTAGTCGGGTTACCAAGCAGAACACACAAATCCTTAAGATATGTAGAATCATAGCTAAAAATCTTATACATCAACAATATAAAAGCTATACTTGGGGTTGGCCTAAACCTGTGTGCTAACTAGAAAACCCCTCAACCCACTAATTCTAGGCTCGACATTGGGCAGATGGTTGAACTAGGAACCTAACTATCTTCATTTATCTATAAATATCACTCACTAATTCACTAGACACTTTCTTAAACACTTGAACTCTCTCAAGGGTAACCATTGCCCATTTATTGTCTTTGCCATACGGCATTTGCAAAAAACAAACCATATTCGAACCTCATTTACTCTAAGAACACGAGGAAGCCTTAAAGATCGAGCATAGGGTTTTAGCAAGGAAAGCACGAGCTAAAGGATACGGGTTTATAAGCTTGGAGCTTAAGTTATACATGTTTGGGTGTATACGAGTCGAGTTTACGTCCAACATTCGAACCAAGAACCCTAGGACCATTTGTAAGTCACGATTTTAGCTTATGTCACTCGCATTATACTTGTTTTCCTTATTTACGAGTCAATATGTCACGTATGTACATATAAGATTGATACATGTGTACTACGCAAATAAAAACAAGGACATGCGTAAAAAAGCAATGTTATTGCACATATGCAACTTGGGTGGCGTTAAGGATCCTGTAGAAAGTGATTAAATGGAAAACAAAGGGTTTAACATTTCCGTCTATAAGCAAACATGAATCCATAACTCTTACGAATAAATTTCATGAAAGATACACGTAAACTTTTCAAGTAAATACGACATTTTAGCTTGGGAAGGAATATTCGACACATTCTAACGTATGCATGTGGTGAACACGATCTAAATAAAAGCTAAATGAATGACACATAGTCGCTAGGACTATTTACGAACCATATATGTTGCTAGAAATACCAACAGACCACAAAGGGCCTTGGTTAATCCAAACCGCCCGCAATTGGGCCCAACAGGCCCAATAGCCTTTGTTTCGAGGCCCGTAGCTTATAAATAAGCTCACTTGAGCTTATCAAGGGCTTATAGAGTTCTTAAACTCATTTAGAACATACGAAATGCAAAGAAAACCTTAACGGGCCGAGAACGGGCCCATTGTACCCAAACAGGCCCAACGAACCCTCGTGTAATAAGCTATGGTTTATCAATAAGCCATTTGAGCTTATTCATTAGTTAGGAGTATTCATTTAATCAACTTAGGCTTTGAGTTGCCATTTGAAATCAACTCGAACCCTTATCGGGCTTACTAGCCCACGAATGAGCCCAATTCGAACAATTAAGCTTACGTTAAGCTAAGATAGCTTATTGGTGGACTTGTATAAGCATTAACGAACTTAGTAGACCTAAGAAAGACTAATGGACCCTAATGGACCAAGTCAAACCATGTAGAAATCCATTACGTACGGACCCTTAATGGGCCCATCACCCATTACAAGAGCTTATTAGCTTATTTGGATAAGCTAAACCGAAAACAGACTTATTGGGCTTAATAAGGACAAAAAATAAGCTAAAAATGACTAAGAAATTCTTGAGGTGCTTATCAGGTCGAGTTGTTGAGCTTGCGAGCCCAATAGGCTCGAAATAAGCTACAATAAGCTCCCCGAGCTTATTTACAGCTTATCAGGCCCCTCTGAGCTTATTGAGGACCTTTGAACTCGTTAAAACCCTATTGGACCTTTAAACGCTAAACGGACCTTAACGGGCCCAATAAGGCCTGTTAAGCCAAAAATAAGCTCGATGAGCTTATTTATAAGCCGATGAGCTTATTTATAAGCCGAAACAGTTTTGATAACCTGTTTGGACTAAATAAAGCCAAATGCCACTCGTTAGGATTAAATTGGAGCTAAAATGCAATTTTTGCAAATAAAAGGGGCTAAAAATGTAAATTTCAAAACTTAAGGGATTAAATTGTCATTTTCAAATTGTGATAACTCTAGGGACTGTTTTTTGAAACAATCGTAACATAGGATACATCTGGAAGTGTAACTATACAGACCTAAATTACATTTTTGTAAACTTAAGGGACTAATTATGTAATTATCAAAACTATAGGGTTTAAAGTATAAATGTTTATATTTATAAACCTAGGGACTAAAGTGTAATATCTAGAAACTTAAGGGCATATTTGTGAACAAAAGTAAATTAATAAAATACGTTAACAATCGATCGAATATTAAGATATACGGGACATTAAACTGTGTTAAATTAACGACTTAATAAAAAAGTATATTTATTAACACTGATTTCACGTTTCCTGAGAACTATCAAAATTGTAAATACAATAACCATGTGTACCACCACACAAGTGATAACAGTATATATAAACTTGAAATAGAATTTAGTTTATACAATGAGTCGTTAGCCTAAATGTGTAGACTAAGACTTGACCGTATTTACTTAGGGTACTTGAGCGGTGTAGAATCATTTGCTTATTGTTTATTATACATTCAAGAACTACCTTGCTAAGGTAGATCATAGCCCCATGTTTTAAATTATTAAATGATTTACATCCTTGGTGGAGAAACATGCTCTGTTTTACAATATGGGACGCAATGTACTTTTTATATCAATTGATTAACGTGTTTGCCTAAGTAGCGATAACCCACTGAGCCCATTATCATGAACTGTCAATTACTGGGATTGACAATCCCCGTTCGGGTGATTAGCTATCACCGGGAACGAACGTATACCATGTCGGATTTGGGATGTTTCGGGTTAGAACATCATTCACGGTGGCGTTCATTGAATAATATTGCATTCAGTACATGTCCAACTTCAGATGTCATGAGCTTAGGAAACGTAGATTACTTTTTATGATGTTGCATGTGTTTGCTTAATCATTCACATGAAATCTTTTTGGTCCTGCTATTGATTTACATAACCTATGATCACCAACTTTATGTTGACGTTTTTAAGCATTTTTTTTAGGTCATTAAGGCACGAGTGCGATATAAACATTGGAAGTCAATAATTGAAGAGTCACAAACTTAAGATTTGGGTCTTATTACATTTGGGGACAATTGGTTATAAAAGGATTTTTATTATATTGTGAAAACAAAACTGAAAGCCATGGCTTATGTAACAAACAAGTATTTTGTTAATCCAATGTATCTTTTTCAAACGACACGTTTAGTAGTCGTTCTCAGAATCTTGTGCTATTGATCCATAAATGTAACGCCCTCGGATATTCAAACATTCGCTGCATGTCTCAGATTTGAGTTGTTACAAGATTGGTATCACAAGCCACAGAGCCAAGGTTATAGAGAACCAGGTCAAAAGTTTTGTCTGGACTATAACCATTTTCAAACACTGTTTTCACAAATGGGATTTGCGAGGGACATACATGCATTACTTATTTACATCTAGCACATATATGCTTACATGGCATGCATTGTTTTAGCATTAGTAGGGTACTAAATGCTTACATGATTGATTGATATACGTATATATAAATGATATTACGTATATTACCATAAGACCCTTATAATTAAAGCTTATAGACATATCATACCAATCTTTCCTATAAGTAATACTTATATAGGTTATTTTTGCTTTTTGCGGTAATCATGTCTTCTGCGACATTTGCGGTTACCTACACTTTCGTTTACACCGACTCTTAGCCTGGCAGAGCCTTTTGGGGAGCCGATGATGAGGAGATATCTGAGGGAGGCATCTCATGGGTCATCATATTAGGATATGACGGACTCTCGATGCAGCCAGTAGCCCCACCATCACCGGTTTACATACCAGGCCCAGAGGATCCACAGACACCACCAGTTCCTCAGGACGAGGATGAGCGTGAGCCTATGTTCGTACAGGCACATGATCCTGACTACGTGCCAGAGCCTATATACCCTGAGTATATACCATTGGAGGATGAGCATGAGTTTCCAGCTGAGGAGCAGCCATTACTTCATGTTGATTCACCTACTACTGAGTCACCCAGATATGTTACCGAGTCGGATCCCGAGGAGGATCCAGAGGAGTACGAGGATGATGAGACAGAGGATGGTCCGTTTGACTATCCTATAGACGGGGGAGATGATGGAGATGATGATGACGGCGATATATCTAGGGATGACGCCAATGATAAGGATGAGGATGATGAGGACAAGGAGGAGGAGGAGGAGGAGCACTTGGCTCTGGCCGACTCTACTATTGTTGTACATGTTGATGAGCCTGTTTTCCCACCTGAGGGAACATAGCCTGTTATACCACCACCCTTCACTAACATTACTATTGGGGCTAGGATTACCGTCCGGCCTCAAACTTCCATATCCCTTCCA
>BQNB010209212.1:0-10352 GCA_026074375.1 Tanacetum coccineum
ATTTCACATCCAGATTCTGGCAGTCAATGCAGAGTGCCTTGGGTACTCAATTAGACATGAGTACGGCATATCATCCCCAGACTGATAAGCAAAGTGAAAGAACCATCCAAACACTCAAAGATATGCTTCGAGCCTGTGTTATAGATTTCGGAAAAGGATGGAAGAGACACTTACCATTGGTAGAATTTTTTTACAATAATAGTTACTATGCCAGTATTAAGGCAGCACCATTCGAGACACTATATGGTCGAAAGTGCCGATCACCTATCTGCTGGGCCAAAGTTAGAGATGTTCAACTCACAGGACCAGAGGTAATCCATGAAACCACCGAAAAGATATTTCAAATCCAACAACGCTTACAAGCTGCAAGAGATCGACAAAGGAGTTATGATAATATAAGGTGAAAGCCTTTAGAATTCCAAGTTGGAGATCGTGTTATGTTAAAATTGTCACCTCAAAAAGGTGTCATCCGATTCGAAAAGCGAGGAAAGCTTAACCCCCAGTACATTAGACCATTTAAGATCCTTAAAAGGGTCGGTCCAGTGGCATATAAACTTGAGCTTCCTAAAGAACTCAGTAATGTCCATAGTACTTTCTACGTTTCTAATTTAAAGAAATGTCTATCTGACGAATCCCTCATCATTCCAATGAAAGAGCTTCGGCTCAATGACAAACTCAACTTTGTGGAAGAACAAATAGAAATTATGGATCGTAAAGTCAAGCAACTGAAACAAAGTCATATCCCTATAGTCAAAGTAAGATGGAACTCTAAAAGAGGACCAGAATTTACGTAGGAATGCGAAGATCAAATTCGTGCCAAGTATCCACGTCTATTTTCAAACATCACTTTAACATCCAACTAAATCTCAGGTTGAGATTTCTTTAAGGTTGGGAGACTATAACAACCTATAATTTTCCTCTATGTAATTATCCATCTATTAAATTAGATGCAATTTTCCTCAGTGTAATTTCCATCTATTAAATTAGATGCAACCATTTTCATGGAAAGATTTTTGCTTTATTCCATCCATAATGTAACGTAACTTACATTATCAAAGTAAACGAGCTCACGCAACCTACCAATACCAATTCCATCAATGTTTATGTCAAGTAAACATTCTAATATGTCAATTAATATGTTCTAAAATCCATACATTATCTATTTAACGTACTTTCCATAACGTTATATCAAAACAGATTTTAAACGTTAACGTTTATAACAAAACCCTAACTATATGTAATGTTTACATACAAAATAACTATACAAGCTTTCAAGGCATGTGTACAAGTGTATATTGCATAACTTTTGAATATGTTTTTCCCTCCAAAACTAATGTACAACTCTATGAAACATAATGTACAATCTGATTATGCATAGCATTCGAATTTACCATTTTCCCTACAATTTCTTAAGCGATTTCATACCACCTTTCTATCACAACTTACAAGCACTCAATGTATAACATTTAAACACTTTTTAACTCCCTAACTAAAACCCTAGCTCGTTCTAAACCATAAACCCTAACCCGAAAAACCCTAATGACTCGTAACCCCCTAAACTAGTTCAAACCTAGTTCTAAGCAAGTTACCACTTACCACACCTTGTCACTACCATGTCTACTACCTTGCTAAGCACCACCATCACCTCCTTGTCACCACCTAGCCAACATGTACCCCAAGTAACCTACTTGTCACCTCCTTTGATAACCGAAACCCTTCAACCCTTTTACACCTCTCCATGCTACTTCCTAGCTTATGTTAGTCATTCTAGTATCCCTTAGCCACCACTCTTGGTACTCCTTGGCCATTACTCCACTCAAACTTGGCCTCCAAGTTTCGGACACCCTATATAAACCCAAAACAATCACGCCTTCAAAACTCACTACAAAACTTAACACATACCTTAAAACTATGATCTAGCCAATCTAAGGATGAGAAAGGATAAAGACTAAGCCAAGGTTAAGAAGAAAGGAGCTCTTGATTCATCTCCTAAAAGATTTCGGGTTTTATTTGCTTGTTTTGACCCATTTTCACCCATTCGTGTACTAGTAAGCTTTCTACTTGTTCAATAAACTCTTAATACATTTTAGAGTATGTGTATAAACTTGTTATAACCATTTGTGCAAGATTAAAACTCTTTTGAAACTCTCAAAACAAATCGTACCCTAATTCGACCCATTTAGAACCCTAATCTATTCAAAACCCTAAGAAAGCTAGCTTGAGCTTATTCCTACCCTAATAAGCTTCTATGTACCTTTTTGATTGCATAGGATAAGCTCTTAAAACCCTAAGCAACACGCTTGGTTTTCCTAAACCAAACGCGCCTTTAAAACCCTAAAAGCTCTTTTCGTGAACCTAATAAGCTATAAGCCATAAGCTGTTGTAATAAGTTATTTCTATAAGCTTACTTATCACTTTTATAATCATTAAAACTAATCCTAAAAGCCCTAACCCATCGGGTTATTGTTTCTAAACTAAATGTGCCCATTTTGGATTTTTAAGCTCATAAGCTCTTTTCATAAGCTTTAAGCTCGTAAAACTTACTTACTTTAGCTAATAGTATTAAGCTATAAGCTGCAAATCGATTTCGAGATTTAAAAATACAAAGATTATGGATTATGGACTAGAAATGCAATTCGAACCATGCAAAGGGGTATATATAATGAAATTATTAAACTTTCAGGCCAAAAGTGTAATTATCCTAAAGTTAAAACTACAAGGGCCTATTTTGCCTTATTTCTTAGTTAAGGGTTAAATGTTTAAAATATATATAAAGGGATTAAATTGAAAATTAATATTACCTAAGTGGTATATTGTCATTTTTGAATCGTTAAGGTATTAAAATTAATATTTTTATATTTAATACAAAAAAATATATTTTAACATAATAAGACTCGATTTTATTAATTACCGACTCAATTATCATTCATTTTGTTGATCGAAACATTATAAAGCAATTATGTTATATTTTAACTTAATTTATCATCTACTAGCTTTTAAGAAGAAACTTTAAAAGTAAAAACCTTCTCTTTTAAACTATAACGTTTCACGTTATAGGGAATTTCATGTGAGGGAATTTCTTTTGGGTAGACATTTGAGAGTTGTTGGATTTACGATTTAATTTAAGTGTCTTAAACTCTCAAACGTTTACTAACATGACCTTGGATTATGATAGCCGAAACGTTTTAATACATGACCTCGAATATTTACGTTAAACTTTATGAAATAAAGTTTGAATTATAAACAATCGAACTAAGACTTGACATATTACCCCAGGTTGCGTGACGAAGTTGTTTACTTCCACTTGAATTACCTTTCACATCAATCAACTACCTTATTAAGGTGAGTTTATAGTCCCACCTTTACATGTTTTCTAAACTTCGTGGGGAGATACATGCTATAAACATGAATACAAGTATTTTCTAACTGTATGCTATCCCGATATATTATTGCCTAAGTGCCTTTATTTGCCATAAGGCCCTACTATCATGAACCGTTAATTACTTTGCGAAGTAAGCGTGAATGCCATGAATAGATCTATTGGAATTGAACTTCCCCGTCTAGTTTTTGGTACATTCATGGCCAGCGGACGCATTTCATTTGAAGAACTCCGGGGTTTGGCAAAGCACCCGCTTAGGGCAACAACTTATGAATAACATTTACTTAAGGCTTCGGTGTCATGAGCTTAGTGCAATAATATAATATTGTTTACCATGATAATTGTATTCATTGCAATTATTACTATTACATTGACTTGTATTCAACTATTACATTTCAAACCTGTGAATTTCACTCAACCTTTGTGTTGACCTTTTTAGCATGTTTATCTCAGGTAATTGAGCAACCTACGACACGGAGTGGCATTGGACTTGAGGACGTCCAAACTTGTTATCATTCAAACTCTATGTTTTCATATGTATTTTGGGACCTCCTTTTGTAAAACTCTTTAATAATATTGAATGATAACTAAATTTTCCAAAACGTCTCTTTTGAGTCGTTTTCTATGATTATGACTGTTGATTCATGAAGTAATACCCTAATTTAGCTTCCGCTGCTATATATCAAATAAGGGGGTGTTACATACAAAGTAAGCAATAAGTATTATATAAACACTTATTTGACGTTTGAAACGATGTCGTTTTAATAGTCCTGGGCTCCAAGGAGTTGGGTCAGGTAAAAATATAATGGACCAGTCTTTTTTTCCTAACAATGGTCTCTGTGAAAAACATGTATTCAAAGGTATGATCTTCGTTGCTTTAACGCTTATATCATTAACGATACAATTCATTTGTGTTGGATTGACGTATTGTTTAGCTTTTAAATGAGAATTTTCACTAAATTTGCACTAGATTAACATTAAGCCGGTGATTGATTATGTACTTGTTTAGTTATAACGCTTATATCATTATGTCGGTGCTTTAACGCTTATATCATTAACGATACAATTCATATGTGTTGGATTTACGTATTATTTAGCTTCTAATTGAGAATTTTCACTAATTATGCACTAGATTAACATTACGCCGGTGATTACTTGTTTAGTTATAACGCTTATATTATTACAAAGGTGCTTTAACGCTTATATCATTAACGATACAATTCATTTGTGTTGGATTTACGCATTGTTTAGCTTTTAAATAAGAATTTTCACTAATTATGCACTAGATTAACATTACGCCGGTGATTGATTATGTACTTGTTTAGTTATAACGCTTATATCATTACGTCGGTGCTTTAACGCTTATATCATTAACGATATAATTTATTTGTGTTGGGTTACGTATTGTTTAGCTTTTAAATGAGAATTTTCACTAATTATGCACTAGATTAACATTACGCCAGTGTAAGCAAAAAGAAGCTGGGATTCAATTGAGTGCAAAACAAGTTGATTGGAGGGATGATAAAGAATTGGAAGAGCATTATATGTACATAGCATAGATTCAAGAGGTCATTCCAGATGTTGATGACAACTCTAGACCTATCTTTGATACTGAGCCATTAGAAAAGGTACATAACAATGATGATAACTATAATGTGTTTGCCAATGAATGATAGCATCCTGACCAACCTGAATCCATCAATGACAAATACGTAAAGGAAAAGGATGATAGAAATATCAACCCTGATTCATAAGATATGTGTAATGATGAAGGTAAGGTTGACCATGACACTACAAAAGAGGAAGAAAGTGCTTTGCTTGCTTCATTAATTGCTAATTTGAAACATGAAATTGATGAAAATAAAAAGATCTGAAGAAAGCAAACATGTCCTTAAATAGTGAGCTTACGATGTACAAAGAGTCAAATTATGTAAAAGAAGCTAACGTTGAAATTGCAAAAGCTTATGGTTTAGTTAAAGAACAAAAAGATAAATCAGACAAATATTGTTCTAAAGCAGTTTTTCAAGTGCTTGACATCAAACAAAACTTTTCTGAATTGGAAAAACAGCTTCTTGAACAGAAAAACAAAGTCTCAACATTGTTATATGAAAAAGATAAAGAGTAAAGAAATCGAATGAGTCATTTGTTTGGAAAAACAAAGATTTACAAAACACGTGAAGATAAGGAAATCGAATGAGTCATTTGTTTGGAAAATCAGGTCAAATCTTTGAATGATATTGTTTATAAAATTGGTTAGTTAATTCAAACAATAAACATGGTTAATCGTAATTGTAAAACAAGTTTTTTCAAACCTCGGTACCTCAAGAAAGCTCAGAGTGGAAATCCACATCTTTATGATATAGGTTGTTATAATGATAATCTTTCTATGATACTTGCACCTGAAACTGACGAAATGATTCGTCTTGTTCAAGAAAGTCGATCAAAATTGAGTGAATTAATCACCTCATCTACGTACATATCTTTGCTTTCCAATACGGAGTAACAAATGAGCTAACTATATAACTAATCACCTCACATGACACGTGTCATAGACTATCTTTGTAATGTTTGTTATGCATTAATCTAGGGTCATTGTGCTTGACCAACAATAATTCCCGCTTTAGAGTAAATATGTTATCAACAAGTTTGTCTGCTCGCGCTCCATTGCGGGACGTTTAGCGGGCGTTGGTGATTATTCTTGTGTCGTGCATGTGCAGGTGGATGCTATACGCTTAAGGTACGATAGGATGCAAGCAACTACTGTTTTAAATAAGACGATAAAATTAAGTTGTGGTTACATAGGAGAGAAGTTGTTGATATAGTCAGAAATTTAAGCTACCTGTTAATAGAGTCGTCTTTTACATCGTTGAGTTTAACAAAAGCATTTTGCAGTTCGTCAAAAAGATAATTTTTTGCTTCATAGTCAGTCTTTTCTTCTGCTGGTGGTCTTCTTGCATAGCTGCTATAAAATAAATAAAGAACATATATATTAGATGGATTTGTTATTTATAAATTGCATAAAATAAATGGTTTTTCGGAGTAAAAGTAGTAGTTTTGTTGCTGTAATTGTTGGGTGTTTTGAAGAGAAAATGATACATGGTTTCCTATAAGCATGATTTATTTTCCATGTCATTGTAACGGGGTGTTGGCATAGATTATTTTATCCGCTGTCGTTATCTCTGGATTGCTAACTCCAAATCAACGTAACAGCTTCGATTGCAATTTGAACCTGCTTGAAAGGATAGGAAAGCTTGACCTTGACTACATGATTTACTCCAACCACTGGAACCACAATTGTGTTCCCCTACAGCCCTGCCATTACAATGTTAACATGTGAAAATGAGTGCAGAATAATTTAAGGGGTGGTTGAGATTGCTTTCTTGAACAACTTATCTTATAAAGTAGTTGAGTGGTGTATGAAAGCGCAATGGAAACATTAGTAGTTCTGGGAAGCAACAAACATCCATGATCCAACCCAATTTCCTTCTCAGCCTCCCCCTGCTCCTGCAAAAGTGCAAATAATCGTTAAAGGTTAACAGCTTAAGATAGAAGTGAGAAAATATACATTTAGAATTTAGTGATTTCGAATTTCATAGACCAATAAAAGCTACAATAACAACTTTATCACCTGATAACATCAGCTATGGAAATGATATTTTCATGTTCTCCCTCTTGACAAATTCCTTAGTTTCTAATAATCTAGCCATGGAACCACCATTATTCATAACCGCGCGTAACACACTAGCATCGGACTCTTTTTTAGTACCTGATTTGAATTCCATTTTGCTTTCCATTAATTTCCTACATTGATGGCATTTGGCAAGATTACATGCACTAAAATATGCACCATAGTTAGTGCAACCCCAATCTGGACACATGAAAGTCTGCCCAAAAACCGTGTTCTTACTTGGATGTAAAATCTAAATCTTATCAAATTCAAATGTTGCTTAATGCTTTTATGGTATGGGGAGAAAGATAAAAAAAAGTTAAAACTTTTGATATGGGGTATCTAGGATGTGAGAAAAATAAGATGTTTTAGATAAGCAACTTAAAACAGCTTAAAGCAATAAACAGATATAAAGTTTTGATAGCATTCAACGCCTAGTATATTGACATAATAAAACCTTAAATTATGAAGTGTTTATTGATTTCCTTATGTAATCGCATTCTTATTGAAACCTCCAATTTTTCTAGTTACAATTTGCTAATCTTCTACACAGTGATATTTCTCACCAAAAACAACTTTAAGTCTTGGACATAAAAAACCCTCATAAACTTATATAACCAATTAACAGGGTATTTGGATTAGCTTATTTTACGGGCTTATCATCTTATTGAGATTTGGAAAAACCACTCTTTCGAGCTGAGCCAACTTGAGATTATAATATACTTATAAGCTCAAGTTTATAATATCATAATCTGAAAATTTCAACAAAGCCATATTTTCAATTTATCACCGATTACCCATTTTGCCACATATAGCAGTAGGCATAACAACAGTATATCTTATTTCATGGACAACAATATAAACGATATATGGGTGAACATTAATACCTCTGTGGCATCATGTTGGAGAAATGTATTTGAAATCAACTACTGAGACACTGCACAGTAAATACAAAATTTTAGTCTCGTATGGGTAAAAATTAATTTATAAATAAACATGAAAATCCCCTTTATTGACCTGTGAATTTCCTTGCCATGGGTACTATTAGTTTGTCATAGACTGGTACCCAGAATATGACATTGATGACATCAAAATTAGAGAGAGTATCAGCTGGCAATGTGAATGAACCGATAGTAGTGTCCATAGCCATCCCTTGCTCCACAAACATTGTTGACATTTGTGCATAAACAACAGAAAACACAATACCTGTTGCCCATATTGGAAACATCCTGATCAAGATTTTAAGTTCTTCTACTTGTGTTACTATGCATAGCCTCCAAGAATTTGAGTAGTTTCCATCATCGTATTCTGCAGACGACACCACATAAGACCTAATGACTCCATAGCGAATGTAACAAAACAATGTCAGTAAAAGCTCTAAATTTTGTATATGCATGTTTATGGAGTGTTTGGTATTCCCTTTTGGGTATGTTGAAACTAATTATGATTATCAAAGGTTTAAATAATAAGCTTAAGAAGGGCTGCAAGAAATTGATTATAGTGTATAGGCTCATTGTATTTGCTTACCTAAATAATCAAACACCCTTTTAGTTTATCATATTTAAAAAAGCAGTAGTTTATATGTCATACTTGAATTTGTACTTTAAGGCATCAAATAAAAATTGTTCCAAAATATCTAAAAAACATATAAAAAGATGCAACTAAATCACATAAAAATATATATAACTCACATAAATTTCTTACCTGAAATTACTTCTCTTCAACCCTTCTCGTACCGATCTCTGGTCACAACCAATATCAGCTTGTGTCGTGATGGGCTTTAATGGTGGCAACGGTTCTTCTAGGCCCATCCTATCGGTTTCCACAATCTGGTTAACCATATCTAACACTTGGCTCATTCTTGGTATTATTCTTGCTTGTTTAAGAAAACATTTATTAGCCACTGCAGCGAAATTTTATGCAGACTTGACAGAAAAGTTTCCACTGAGCCGAGGGTCTAAAATTAGCTGGAATTTTTTCAAGTCTTAAGAGATGTGTGGTCTAACCCAATCCAATAGCTTTTGCTTGTTTTTTGGCCTGTTGAGATCCAATGGTCTCCTACCTGTTATATGTTCATATAAGAAGACTCCATAACTCTAAACATCACTCTTGTACATGAGGCGTCCTGTTTGCATGTATTATGGAGCTACGTATCCAACTGTTCCAACTACCTATATAAAACATATCCAGATTAAACATAAATCCAAATTAGGGGTATTATGGTTAATTTGTAAACATTTAGCAGACAATTAAGTAAATTTAAAACATGTGTATAGTTTGACTTTTGGGGTCAAACAGGCTACTTTAAAATATGAAATAATGTTAGATTGAATTATTTAACTTAACCGGGATGAACAATTACTTGAGTAGAAGATTAACCATTATCTGGATACATATGCATCATTACGACCTGACTACACCTTAAACTGCTGCTACAAAAAAACAAAGGCATCAGCCATAGCTAAACATCCCTTAAAGTTGCACTTTAATATATTAAATCGGCCAAGTTTTTTATTTATTTATCCACTGAAATCTAAAACATACAATGTCAAACAATTTCAACACCTTGTCACCATAATAATCCTAAATTATGCACTAAAACATACACACCCACTAAATCTATAAGCTTATAACTCGGCATATACGGCCCTCAAGCCAATCTGATCAAACTCGGCAAATAACTTAACAAACAAAGTAACCAAGTGCACAAAAAAACATATACTCACTTCTATCCAAGTAACTTAGTCTAGTTTTATAATCACCCAAAGTTTTGCCCAAAAGCTTAAACCCATTTTTATTCTCTGGAGATGAGTTCTTAGCATATGCCACAACATTAAAGTAAGATTTATGCTAATAATGATAGATTAATGAGAATTATGGAGTGGCTTAAGAATCTTAATTGCATTTTTTTATGAAAAAATGAGAATCTAGTTATCATTATTCAGACATGGATCTTTATAAGTGACTTTGGTTTGTGGCCTTGTGGGTGTGTTACTTTCTTCTAGTATTTTTAGTGCTCTTTAGGCTAGTAATGTTATTATAACTCTTTACTAATTGACTTTAGCCAAGGCTAACATACCTCAACAGCAGCCAGTGTGCAGCTCTATCACCTCCTGTAATCCAGGAACTATGTGATTGGTTTTCTGCTGTAAAAAAGATAAACGTAAAATAAGTAAATCCTAACACTACAGGGGTGTTTGTTTTAGCTTTTTTACAGGAACAAGGTCCATCTTTAAATAATCACTACAGTTTCGCAAGAAGACAATGGCCATATTTAAATATTAGTTTGTTGCGTATAACAACCCG
>BQNB010209213.1:0-10352 GCA_026074375.1 Tanacetum coccineum
ATCATCTAGAATAGATGACGAAGTTGTCCAAGATCAGAGACAACGGGATGATAATGATCTCCAAGATGAGAGACAAGATCAACCCAAGGAAGAAGAGGTTGAACCTAAAAGATGCAAAAGGGCAAGAACCGAGAAATTGCTAGACCTAATTTTGTTTCTTTTATGGTAAAAATGAACCTACTTCTTATCGAGAAGTGGTAACTTCCTCGAAATGGCTCAATGGAATGAAGCCATTAAAAGTGAAATAGATTCTATTTTACAAAATCATACTTGTGAGCTCGTGGATTTACTTTCGGGTTGTAAACCACTAGGCTATAAATGGATCTTCAAGAAGAAGATGAAAGCCGATGGCACCATTGACAAGTACAAAGCAAGATTGGCAATCAAAGGATTTAGACAACAAGAAGATCTATATTACTTTGATTCTTATTTTACGCGAATAACTCCAATTAAGATGATACTTGCTATTGCCGCATTAAGAAATTGGAAAGTTCATCAAATGAATGTGGAAATGACATTTCTAAACGGGGATTTAGAAAAAAGTACTATACATGAACCAACCTGAGGGTTTCATGGCTCCTGGACTAGAGAACAAAGTTTGTAGGCTTGTTAAGTCATTATATGGCTTAAGGAAAGCTCCCAAACAAGCACATCAATTTTCACCATATCATGTAAGAATGTGGATTTGAAATTAATGGATGTATTTGTGATCGATAGTATATATGTACTCTTGTGTTTACACATAGATGGTATAATTATCACTAGAAGTGATAAGAAGATAAACAAATCCACTAATGATATGTTGGAGTCAAGATTGACATGAACTTCATTAGTTGTTGAATATGGTTCTTGGAACTAAGGTCATGTGAACCAATATGGATTTGTTTTGAAGTCAAAAACATTATAAGGACAATATTCTTGAGAGGTTCAATGTGGGGGATTCCGGCCTAGCTAGAATTCAATGACATCTTTTAATCTAAAGGTGTTGCCCATTTTGAATACTCAAAGAATATTGGGCATCTTATGTGTGTAATGACGTGTGTGACTTGAATTTATAACCAGGTCAAGTATACCAGTAATTCAAGTGATGTTCATTTGAATAGTATTACACAAGTACGATGATACTTATGAAATTGCATTATGGAAGATATCCGACTGCTATCAAATGATAGAGTAATGCAAATTTGGATTCTTACTTAAAAGAATCTAGATCCACTAGAGCGGATGTACTTACGCTAAGTGGAAAGCTATGTCTTAGAAATCTTGAAAGTATTTCAAACAGACACTTATAGCGAAATCTATGATGAAATATGAATTTATCATTTGAGATAAATTTATAGAATATGCGGGATATTTACGTTAATAAAGTAAAGGACATACCAAATGGCGTTAAATTGTTAATGACCAAGTTATAAAGTGAGATAAGTCAATTGAAATTTGACAAAGCCATTATCAACAATGTAAAAACGTTAAGTCGGACATATCCATCATAGACCAGTGAATGGAGGCGACAACTACACTCAAGATAGAGTTATCACGATTGACTAACTACGTAAAGTTAAAGATAACCTCGCGGATCCGCTTACAGGAAAGTGCTTAAGCAGAGAGTTAGTTAGTTAGTCGTCTAAAGGAATGTGACTAAAGCCCTATAAAAGGAATGAGTTTTCTATAAGGAAAACCTAACCCCAATGACTAGAAAATCTGCAAGATTTGGGTTCAATAGGACAACCTAATTATAGAAATGCGGGGGAAGTCACTCTGGAGGAGTTACTTAATATTGTAACTTCCTAGTCCATTCTTATAAAAAGTGACTTGTTGATAGGTAAACCATATTGGAGTTAATGATTCAAGATGAAATCATAAAGCATAATGATTCAAGATGAAATCTAAAAGTATATGTTTTTAATGATTCAGGATGAAATCACCTATGTGAGAGAGAAATGGGTTCGCTTCGAATGGAATTATAAGGGGCGCAATTCCTTAGAGCTCTTGCAGAACCAGGCTAGTGTTCATGACCATAACGAGCATGACTATGAGGACTTAACGAGGTAAAGGAGAGTCTTGTATGAGTATGTAATGTAGTCTACGTAAACAGAGGCACATCGTGTCTACCACTACAACACCCCCCTCAACTACACAGCACCTACGCATGTATTGAGCAGAACCAAGGAGACTAAGTGCACCTCACAAGGTAAGGTTCAAAGGGTCACACCTACCTATCCTATGTAGGACTCAACCGCAGAAATTTCGCCGAAACCTTCATGTGTCTTCGACCGATCTTAATTCATGTGGGGGATTGTTGGAATAATAGTTTGGCAAAATATATTTTTGCAAACTTTGGACATTATTTAATACATGTATAAATTATATATATTTATATTAGCTTGTAGTTTTGCATTCTCTTTGAAGAGAAGCTTCGCAAAAAAAGAAAAAAAGTAAAGCAAAATGAGAAAAAGAAAACAAAAAAAGAAAATAAAAAACCCAAAAAATAAAAACACAACATAGTAAGAATAATGGAAGGGAAAAAAAAAGGAGAAGATAATTCAATACAGCAAAAAAAGGAAGAAATAGAAAGAAAAGGGGGAATATTACACACCCCTACGCAAACAACCCCATACCCCATCAACCCAGCCCCCCCTCTCACACACCCCCCGGACCATCCCACCAAACATTTCCCCCGACCTTCTGCCCGCGCCTCCCCCCCCGGCCCCCCCCCCCCCTCCCCCCACCTCGCACCCTACACACCCCCCACTCTAAACAATCATCCCTACTCAAGCACTATACACCCCTACTTCCCATATCCCCCCCCCCACATACCCACATAAAACTTCCACCTCATAAATACTGAAAAACAAATTTAGGTCAATAAATTACCCCCATTAAGAAACCGAAGCCCGCCAAAAAAAGTAGCGTACACCGAATTGATAGTGATATTTACGTTATCGCATATATTAATATTAGAAGACTTAATCTAAGATAATAAAGTTAGGTATTTCACAATAAATATAAACTCATTCTCATTCATTTTTGCTATAAGAAAACGAGCACCATTCAAACGTTTTCCACAGTCTTTTTGAAAGAAGCCCACAGTTTTTCGTTATCTATTAAGCAAAGTTTGTTAGGACGGCTTACAAACAGCTTTTTGGACTTTATAACCATGAAAACAAACAACGGATCTGTTTTTAAGGGAATAATGTTTAAAAACCTAGCCTCGTGCCACGACCGTTTTTACTTGCAATCTTTATTAATCCGATTCATAGTGATTGTCTAATCGCATTCTACCCTTCGGTTTGTAATATTTTTGTTAATTAATTATTGATTATAATCTTATTTTATTTTAATAAAAGTGTACATGTTTTTATCTACAAGACTCGTTAATAAACAAAAGTGCTTATTGAGAGGCAACCTAGTCCTTTACTTTATGTATTTTAGGAGTGTCATGTGTTGATCCCTCTTAGTTAGTGAACAATAACTACAAAGTTATCATTAACTAACTCAAGGCTAGTAAATAAAGTAAAGTATTTGTTCTTTTGAAAAGGTTTTGTATTAGTAAAGATAACTAATAAGTAAAAGACACAAAAATAACTTTTCAACGTTTAACTCTTTTTATTAAGAATTATACCCCATTGTATGCGGAACTACAATGGGGATTGAATGAAAATGTGTGTGTGTGATCTCCTCACTAATAACTTTGCATAAACCTAAAGTGTTATGAAAAGTTAACTACTATGCTAACCAACTCAACTTGCTTAGGGACTTAGTTGATTTGGAGGAGTAGGTGTTTGTGAAAGTTACAACTTTGAATGCACAAACTTACACCTACTCCTTTACAAGAGTTCTATATATACTACTTAAGTAGGGTCATACCCATATGGGTGTTAAGTGCGTGTCCCAATGCTGATAGGCTAGTACACAATGTACAACTTTGTCTCTATTACAATATCATTTTAAGTATGGGACAAAAACACTTTCTAAGGTCAGTACTGACATTGACCTTGTCTTCATACCCTATTCAGGATAGTTTGACTTTAGGCAGATAAGAGCTTGGACTTATTTGTTTCAAACTATCCCGCCTATTCTTCAGTCTATTATCTTTAGGGTCTTCTTCTAATTGTTGGAGATCGTATGGGGTTCAGTGAGTCTATTGCTATATCTCACTGAACCCATCACCTTCTTTTTTGGCTCAGGCTTCATTCACTGAGTACCGCCTCACTGAATGCTAGAGTCTTTTTTATAGACTCAGACTGAGCATCCTAAAGGTAACTCACTGAGTGACTGTTCACTCAGTGACCTTGAAATGTTTAAAGGTTATTAACACTTAGGATATTTTGTATTCAAATCCTAAGTGAAAGATCATTGGACACTGAATTGGCCCAACAATCTCCCTCTATTTGGATATAAATATAAAAAGATAAAGTTATTAAAAGAAAGGTGGTGGGGCTAGGTGGAATGTACCTAGAGTGTTTTTAATAAGTGTGAATGAGTAACTACACAACTTCTTCTTCACACTGGTCTTAGAAACTATAGGGATATTGAGTTTGTTATCCCAATACTTACCTCATAATCACTTATCAATAAGAAATACCAATAAGCTTTTATCTAGAAAAGAGATAAAGAAAATAGAAGATTTATTAGAGATAGAAAGTAGAGGTGGGAGGTTACACACACATGAAATGTGAGAAAATGGCAACCAACACCCTCTCTATATGTGGAGAGGGTTCTATTTATACCCTTGAGCCATAAGTGGCATGTGGGCTTTCTAACTTGGGCTGGGCTTGGCTTATCTTGGGCTTTAAGCCCAAAACATGGACAAAATTAGATTACAATCCAAGCCCATTTTTAAAACCCTACTATAGCATATAAACTTAAAACAAAACTAATAAGAACAATAACATTCTTGTTCGACTTATATAAAAATAAGGCTAACAATCTCCCCCAATGTTGAGGTCTCTTTATTCAAATTTCTCCACTGTTGAGGTCTTCTTTAAGTTGACGTTCTTGTACGACTGGTAACATTCTTATAGGAGGTTGTCTTGTTTTATCATTGTCTCCCCTGATGTTGAAATATGACTTTTTGACATTTATGCTTAGCCTTGTTATCTTTGGCTAGACCTATTGCTTGTTTGTAAAAGGCTTTGTTCATATCATGTCTTTGTGATCTGATCTTGAGCATTTGTCATTTGACTTTGATTCTTAAGATCTTTGTCTTGCATATCTCCTTGACTTGAATCATCTTTGAATTTGTGAGATTCTCGTTCAACTTGTGCTCTTTGACAAGCATCTCAATCACTGTTACAGTTCTTGTTTGACATATATGTGTTCAAAGTATAACACTCTTCCTACAATACGATTCTTTATTTTACTTTGAGGCTCATTGATGGTAGGAAGATTAGGAATCAACTATCAGATGTTGAATGATTGACATTTGAAAGCTTGAATATGGGCATGTGGTTTATGAATCCGACTTTACTGGAATGAGGCTACAACACCGTCGTATTATCCTGAAATAAAACAGTTAGCAATAAAAGATGAATTTGGCTTTGTCATTCATCTTGAGTTCGGTTGCATTAACCTTCGGTTTCCCATTTTATTAGTATAAATACTGAAACACTGAGATCAGGTAGATTCCAAAGAATCCCATAGATAGATGTTTCAGCTCAAGACGTAGGATCTTCTAACACAGATGTATTAGATTCACCATGCTTTGCTAGTTCTCATTATCGAAACGATCGCAAAGCATTCAACTACGATAAGAATGTAATCAGATAGTTACTATCTTTCCTGATTAAGTCGTCAAAATTCATTTTACTAGTAACCTAATTTGATTCACATAGAATCTCAACCATCGTTTCTTTTCCACTTGACACAAATTTATTCCATAAAGAATCTCAAGTCACCTACCAGAGCTTGTTTATGTTGGCTCAAAGCCTTGATTTCCATCTTCACTTTAATACTAGAGTATCACTCGGGATGTTTTGGCAGAATCTCAGGATAAAGCGTAGGACACTTGTAACAGCATTGTGAACTTTATGGTGTTCAACAAGTGTATTTTGACATTGTGTCCTAATGAGATTTAAAATTGAATCTCTTCTGGCTCTAAGAACTCGATTATTTTGCACATTGGTTTTAGTAAGCGAGGATGGAGCAGACTGCCACCTATTCAATATCAACATCTTCGGAGTGAGATGTCAATAGATACATGTTGTATCTCCGTGACAAATGAGACAAGTTTTTCTTTTGAGAGAAACCGGAATGGCTGGGAGGGTTGTGCATTGCATCACTGGGTCCATGATGTCATTTTCAATATCAACAATCATCTTTGTGATTTTGATAGATTATGTATTGACCCGGTTTCTTCTCCAATTTTGTGTGAAGGCTGCTTTGAGTTTTCAACCCTTTATCCATACATTTCTTTTTCATCTTTAACCCTTCAATTCTTACCAAGAGTCATTACTAACACCTTTTTGGATTGTTCCAGAAGTTTAGCTCCATCTTAGTCGAACATTCTTTTCCTTATACTCATTCTTCTCACAATCATACCTAAATGACTACTATTTCAACTATGGATATGTCTCTTTGGGTAATTCCCTCTGGTACTGGTAGGATATATGACTTATACCTAAACCTTAAAACCACCTTTAGGACTTCATTGAGTCTGTTGTGAGATTAATTGGTTGTTGGGTATAAAGATCGAACCATAAAAACCATTTTTTGACATTTTGAAATACTCCCCCTACACATGTGCGTCGAGATTCGAAATTGTTTTGCACATGAAGGAAAGAGTTGCACTTAGAGTCTTAAAGATCACATTCTTCTATATCACATTTTAATCATATTTTCTCCCCTTATTTAAAATAATAAATCTCTTAGTATTTGAAATACCAATTGATTAAAATTTTGACATGAAAAATTCCATGAGGAGAAAAATTATACCACGATATTGCATGAATTCATTTTTCTGATTGCTCCCCTTCAACAGTATATGTGGGATACTAATATTTATTAAAACTTGACATTGGAATGAAAAATTGATATGACACCACAAAAAGTTGAAGACGGAGTGAGATGCCTTAGTGAACAATGTATATTATTATTTGATATTATAATTTCCACATTTTAATTTCATAAAATGTGTTTGGATACATAAAATTAACATTTATGTGATGTACCCAACACATTAAAAGGCTTTGTTTTTTAAAAGCTCCCCCTCAGAAATTAATTCACATAAAATGACATTCTACGTACTACAATTTTTTGAAAATTATTCGAGGAAGGGAGTGTTGAACACATAATTTTAACAAATACCACTTTTTATGGAAAAATACCACAAATTATATTGTAGATAATTTGACATTGAAAGTTCTTTTTGAAAATTGTGTTTAACGATTTTTAAAAACATGATAGGAGACTTCTCTTCTATTTTAGAGTAAGCGCATTGAAACGTACGCTTCCCTATTACATTCGGGTCTCAGTTATGCACTGATGTGTACATAAGTCATAGAGAAAAATATAGAAATGACATGTTTTGAGAGCATTTGAAACTCTTTCGAGGACTTCTTACGACGCCTGTGTCGTGTTAATCAACATTTCTAGGTACGTAAATGTTATCGATTCCAAGAGACATGTCGAGAAGATTCTTTTTGGTATTTTTGAAATTTTTCTGATTTTATATTTTGTTTTTCTAGGTTTTATATTTTTATATTTTCTTTTTGATGGTTTTATATTTTTGTATTTTCTTTTTCAAATTTTTTTATAAATAAAAAATAAATAGAGAAGAAAAAATATTCACAAATTGATGTTTGATAGACCAAGTAGATTCGTTTACCAGAACCTCCAGTTCATCTAGAGTCAAATATCTCATAACCAAGACAGTCTAACGAAAATAACTTTAAACCTATCTTCCGACAGAGCTTTAGTAAACAGGTCACTAGTAACTGGTAGTCAGTCCGACAAAGAACAATTCAACAATAACCCTATTTCCAACCTGTTTCCTTATGAAGTGATATCTGACATCGATTGCTTGGTATGGGAATGTATGGACCTGTATTGCACGAGATGGCTATGGCTGCCTTTGAGTCACAATACATAGGTATTTTATCAAAGTGGAAGCCATAATATGTGAGCTGAGTTCTCAACCATAGAACTTGTGCGCAACACGCAGATAAAGACACATACTCAGCTTCTACTGAAGACATTGAGGTGCAGTCCTGCTTTTTGGATGACCAGCTGACTAACTTATCACCACCTAGAAATTGTATGCCACCAGATGTACTCTTACGTGAATCGAGACAACCCGTGTGATCCAAATCTGAAAAAGCAGTTAGTTTGAAACCGGTGTCCTTCGGATACCAGAGACCCATGTTAACGGAGCCTTTAAGGTACCGAAAGATCCGTTTAACCGCAGTGAGATGTTTCTCAATCGGTTTCGCTTGATAGCGAGCACAATAACATGTTGCATGTACAATATCTGGTCTACTTGCTATTAGGTACATGAGTGCTCCGACCATACTACGATATTTCGTTTGGTCGACCGGAGTACCACTCAAGTCAGCATCAAGGTGTTTTGTAGCCATTGGTGTACCAATGCTATCACATGAGGTCATACCATGCTTTTTAAGTATCTCTTGAGCATACTTAGCTTGGTTTATAAAGATACCACGAGGGGATTGGTGGATCTGAATTCCTAAAAAGAATTTCAGCTCCCCCATCATAGACATATCAAACTTGCTGTGCATTAGTTTTCTAAAACGTTTTGAAAGTTTTGGGTTCGTAGAACCAAAAATTATGTCATCAACGTAAATTTGCATAAGCAATATGTCTTCCCCATGTTTAGTTATGAACAGAGTTGGATCAATAGAACCTTTTGAGAATCCTTTGGATACCAGGAAGTTGGAGAGTTCATCATACCACGCTCTTGGTGCTTGTTTGAGACCATATAATGCTTTCTTGAGACGGTAAACTTTGTCAGGATGATATGGGTCAACAAATCCATCTGGTTGGTTTACGTACACTTCTTCCTTCAGAGGTCCGTAAAGAAATGTTGTTTTAACGTCCATTTGGTACACTGTAAATGATTTGTGTGCAGCATACGCAATGAACAATCGTACAGCTTCCAACCGAGCAACTGGTGCAAATGACTCTTCGAAATCAATTCCTTCCTTTTGAGCATATCCCTTAGCCACAAGACGAGATTTGTTGCGAATGAAGTATTTTCCTCATCACTTTGTTTTTCCCGAGCCACTTTTAAGTTAATGACATTTTTGCAAGTGGTCTGTCCTAATTCCCATACACACTGAATCGATCAAACTAATGAATTCTTCCTTGCATGATTCAATCCATGCAGAATTTGCCATGCTTCTTTGATGTTCATTTGGTCGGTTCGACTCACGATGAATAAACATACACATCTCACCATCTGGTTTCCAGCTGACTCTTGTTCTAACTTTTGAGAAGGATTCCCAAGACTTGTTCTAAATGGATATAGTTTGTCAACTTGTGCAGGAAGGAGTTGTGGTTTGATAGAAATTATTGCATGTTTTGTCAATCAACATGACTAGATGATGTCTCCCCTGTTCTGTGACCGGTGTACTGAAGATGTTGATAAATTCATCATAGTTCAATTTGTGCATTTTAAAAACATTTACAAATTCATCTTCGTCAACTTATGCATTTTTGTTATTGATTTCTGCTTAAATAATGTTCTCAGAGGCAGTGATAGTTGGTTCTTGAGTTGGTGCTTGATTTGTAGTTTGAGGTGTTGTTTGAATGTTTAATGGAGGTGCATCTGCAACATCGGTTGTTGTAGAAGATTGAGTTGTGATATTTTGTTGACGTTTATTATTAGCATCAGCAGCATGTATAGTGGAAGACTTTGACATAACTGGAGTAGTTCCATTAAGTAATTCATCGAACATCGGACTAAATAGCAAATCCATCTCATTTGACGTTCTTACTGTCTCAGTTGTTTGAGGAACATTGTCTTGACTTTGAGGTCCGGGGCTTAAACTGTCTTGTTCAAGTACCGTGGTAGGACATTCTGGAACAGGGTCAGAACTGACGTGATCTGACACCATATGAGGCAATTCGTCAAAGTTAACATGAATTGTTTCATCTAACACTCTTGTTCTCTTGTTAAATACCCTATAAGCTCTTGACTGAGTAGAATACCCTACAAAAATACATGCATCACCTTTTTTCTTTATTTTATCAAGAATTCACCATCTCTGACGATGTAGCAAAGCGAGCCAAAAATGTGAAAGAATTTAACAGACGGTTTTCGACCATTGATGACGTGGTAAGGTGTTTTCTCATGTCGAGGGATAACGAGTGAACGGTTTTGAGTAAAACATGCT
>BQNB010209216.1:0-10352 GCA_026074375.1 Tanacetum coccineum
GGTGGCTAGCTATCATGGCACTATTGATTTGTATATTTGTCATACTCCTCAAGTTTACCTAGTTGATTACTATTTAAAAAATGGGACAGTTGATGATTCTGATGAAGAGGTTACTTCGATATATAGAAGTCATGAGAAGGAAAAGAAGAATGTTGACACTATGTCGTTTGAAGAACTTGTTGCATGGGAGAAAGAAGAAGCTGAATCTCCATCTGTCCTAAGATCACCTCACATTTGGAACAACTTAAAGGATGTGGGTAATGGCAAAGGTAAGGTGCTCTTGGATGACTTTGAGGCTGTGGGTAATGGCAAAGGTAAGGTACTTTTGGATGACCTAGAGGATGTTGGTAAGGACAAAGGTAAGGGTGATGGTTACCCGACTATAGGAGACTCGTCAAGTGTTCATTAACTTATGACTTGTTTTATGTATTATGTTTGTTATGAGGTTAGACGGTGGGCATTAATTTGCTTTTGGGTCTAAAGGTTAGACGGTGGGCATTTAAACAAAATAACAAACTTGTTAATTGTATTAACAAAGTTTTACTCTTCACCAATAAATAAATTCACCAGAAAACCATGAATGGGAATATTTGTTCGATATAGACGACTCTGACCTCAATCTTTCAGCCCCTCCACGTCTTACCAACAATAGTAATTTTAACAATGCTCCCACTCAAGAAATGGATCATGTTGGTGAAAAGTCAAGCAGGATAATTCCAGGTCTTGCTGTTTTTTTTCAAACCGATGGGATCCATCAACTAAATAATTTTAACGATGCTCCCACACAAGAGTATATTAGGAAATTATATGACAATGTGAGTGAGGGAAAGGATTTTAAAATGTTGCCGTGGGCTAAGGCGCTTGAATATATCAATGATAATGGGCAGATCGGGGGTGGTTGTTTTGGTGATATCAAGAGCTACCTCAAGAAAGGAAAATGATTGCAGTAGTTTTATACACTTAAAATATACTATAATAATATAACTTTAAGAGTAATTAAGAAAATTACCAAGTTACCCTTGATAAAATTCACTCTCAAAAATATATAATATAATATATAATACGTATATTTAACCGGGCAAGTATGATCACCCGGGTCGTTTCCCCAACGACTAGTAAAATGAAACCACGATTTAATTTGGATTATGTTTTGAATGAGCAAATGAATGATTTGATTATCTAAAGCAATCAATTAAAATGGACAATTAAAAACAATTAAACTAATACGAGAATAAAACGCGACAAATAAACAAGTAAACTAATTTTAACCCCTAAAAATATAAACTAAAATTATAAACCTAATATAGGACAAAAGAAAATTTTAGGAAAAAGAAAAACATTTTTTTTGGCTTTTTAGATTAAAAGATATGATTTTTCCAAAATTTAAACTAATTAAAACCTAACCCTAATTATTAATTAAAAATTTAAAACTAATTAAAAACTAACTTAGGGACTAACTGTGTTAAATACTTAAGGACTAACGGGGTTAAAACATTTAACGGGCAAGGATTAACTAAGAATCAACTAAAACAGAAAAATTACAAGAATGGTCCCTGAGGACATACCCCGATAACAACTAAAGTTGTTCATTTCGTAATTTGAATATGTTACCAAGTGTTAAAATATAGCTAAGTATATTTGTGGCCTATTCAGGCTATTTCCAAAAATGCTTAACAACGTTTGTATTGTCAATTGTGAAAAACTTTAAGAAAAGATATAGATCATTGTCATTGTAACACAAAATGTGTTACTTCAAACACATAGTTGTTTGTACACACAACATTTTTATTTAATTGTACATAGGTATCCCGTTAATAATATTTGTACATTGATGAATATGTTGTTATAACTCACAACTTAAATACATGCAATAAGTCATCATCTTTCATTTTCTCATTACTTCAAGTCTTCTTATACCAATGGAAAAGACAAAAAATTGGTTTATTATGATTCTGCGTTTCAAATTATGGTTGCTTATTAATTCTAGATTAGATAAGCACAATCCGGACATCATTTAAATGATCATTGTGCACATCATATTTACTCATACAATTGGGCTCAAAGATTACTCGTTTGACCTATTATTTTAAACAACCATTTTCAACCCATGGATCAATGAACAAATCATGTCAGAGTCGGATAGTACAGTATAATGCCTCTCTATTTTTCTTAGAAATCTTGTCGGCATACCATTTGCTCTACTCGCACTTCTTGCTAAAAACTTACCTGCCTGCATATAAGCAAAGGTACATAAGCCACTTGATAGGATCCTATAATTAGTATATCAATATTTGAGGTGTATCATTTTAGGGTGCTTGGGTCAAGTTATGATTAATTGCTTAATTTTGAAAGTAAACAAAAATGAACTAAATTTCATGTACATATCATGTCAAACTTTCATTAACTTGAACCTGTTGTGGCAACATCTTCATTTTTTTCTATTATATCAGATCTCCACAAAGAATCTCCATCTTTTTCTATTTGAAACATGAACAAAATACTTACTTTTGTAGGCAAAATTGTCTTTCTACATTGTGGTTCAGAGTGGATTATAATTGCGTAATGTGCGATGCATATTTATCTGTTTGTGTTTCCGCATCAAGACCACTTTTCTGCAACAACTAATAAAAATCCTCTTGTGTGCTGCTACCTTCCGGCATCCATATAGCTTGCTTCACTACGCCTAATCCTTTTTCTTATCTTCTTTTATGCCACACCTTCAACAAATGGTTTTGAATCACCCACCTACAATCAAATTATTTGCATCAGTATGATCTCAAATACACATAAAGAACAATCCCATATACTATGTTGTGTATACGACGTTAGTCTTACAATGCTTAGCGAGGTCCGCATTTCGATGAATATTGTTCCAGTGATGTTCCTCAAACCATCTTGTTTTTTGAACAACCTATTCTTGCTACTTTTATCGCGAACAACACGTTGTACCTGCATCAAGAATAAGTGATAAAGGTCAGATTAGCGATAATGTTGGTCGCGTTGTATGATAAAAAAAACAAATAACCTGATGTTGGTTGCATGTTAAGTTAAAGAGTTGTTTATAGTTACATGCTAATAGGCGTTTCGTAGCTAACATAGATTGCTAACATTTATCGTTTATGAAAATAATACTTAAAACCACATGAAAAAGGAAAATATGTCTACGTTACTGGTTGTCACGCCTACGATACCCATCATCCAAGCTTAGCAAGGGTATCTGCCTATCGTACAACATTTGTAAAGATAAGCCACTATAAATATAAAATGTTGATGCTATATTTATGATATGCACACGAGAAAACATTGCAAACACCTCATACATCATTTATACCTATGCCTTTTGGATCACAACCCTTCCAAGCACCTGACTAACCACTGCTTATTACTGATCACACATTCATTCTAATTTTCGGTTAATGAAACAGTCCTATATGGTCCAAAGTGTCAAATATCCTTATGTCAAATCAACCGATCTTAATGGTTAGCTAAACCTGATCTTAGTGCCTAGCAAAGTAGTTGGTTAGCTAAACCTGATCTTAGTTCTTTTGCAAAGTGTTGGTTTGTCATTTTGTCAAGTATCATTGTTCCATTGCTCTTAATAATTAACCTCGTTCAAGATGATTATATACACGACACACCTTTTTTCTATGCATTCAAATTGTAATAGTAGTGAAATGATATACGTATTTCAAATACAGCTCTACATATGAAAATATACAAAGAAGTCTTCTGATACTTAATAGCCTCATTGACTACATCAGAAAATGAAAGAAAATATGAATTACTAAAGAAAATGATTCAATATAGTGAACACTTGTAGACATTGAACACTTACAGCATTGATGCCTTCACATGTAGTGAACTCTTGTAGACTGTTAATTGCCGGTGTAGTTACGGATAAGCCCATATAATTACCCAAACAACTGTCCAGGTGGATCTTGCTTCGGCAACCCTCTTACCTGCACCAAACATTCATAATTAGTAGGCAGTAAAGAGGCCCATATGAGCTAGCATAAATGAGTTTAGTTTAAGATGGTACATATGCAAGTATCATGGTCTCTCATATACAAAAGATTACTGCTACAGGTGCAGACATAGCTTCCCTATGTATTCTTGCAACTGCATTCAGGACACTAACATGCTTTCTTCTCTTTGCATTCATCAAGATAAGAGGTAAATCAATCATTAGATAACAGGGTCAAGTTAGTAATTAACTATACAACTGAAACCAACGGGGTGTTTGGATTTATGTTTTGGAACCTTCGTTAAGAAAATTGAAGTCATTTGATCAGTTTTTTTTTAAAATTTGCTATAGAAGAAACGCTTTCTGTTTTCTTATTTCAAGTTATATAAGGATTTCATATAGGTCAGTAAGTTCATTGATATAGAATTACTATTTACCCCGTTATCTATTTAGCCCTAGTCGGATATTATGTTACCGCACTTTCACAAAATGTCCTACATTTTCATACAGAAAGTCTTTTTGGTGTATTAATTTCCTAAATAATTAGAATTTGTCAAACATAAGAATCCAAACATTATCACTTACAACCCGTTTTTGTTATAGTTTGCAGCTGATTATCTAATCCTGATAACTCAGTGTCACACTTACAACATTGATGCCTTTCACTTTTCCCCCTCTCATCCTTGGCCACCACCACATAGAGTCTTAGTACCATGTCATTACTTTCCAACAGTTTTGCATACTACCAAACACCCTTTCTGAGGAAGTTATTAAGTAATGGCCAACCTTTTTCGCTGCTACTATTTCCTGCCACCTGAAATATTGACCAACTCTTTTGGCATCATTTTTCATTTTCATTAGATAAAACAAAGTATACTATCACATTTTCTCATCATTACCCAATCCATCTTTTTATATCACGCCTTAAAGTCTGGAAAAATGGGCAGGTCCATGATTATTTTAAAATTTTAACGTGTATAAGAGCTAGCATCTTATGCAGTAACAATATGCTTTTGAATAAGAGCTAGCATCATGTAACACATAAACCACCAAGAATAAAAACAATTATAAGTATACAAAACAATGAACCATCAAAGAAAAGAGGTACTCCACACTCACACGGATTGCCAAGCTGTCATTCTTTGATGTGACAGCTTGTGCTAGTTGTGTGAGTGTGTTTAGTGCAAAACCCACGCTTCTTTGTGCTTTCACCATTGCTGACGTGGTTTATGCTTGAGAGTAAGCTAGTGATTGCCTCTTGATTTACTGATTTGGCCCTGCCATTGCATTGTAGACTCCATGAATTGACTTTCTTGACCCTCAATTCCAAAAAGACCTTTGATTTTGACTGTTGGGTAAAGATGGGACGACGGGTGAATAGTAAATGGGATTCGCGCCATTTTTATGACAGTTAAAACTGTAATAGTTTAAAGAATTTGCAATTCTAGCCCCTCTTTTCCTTTTCTTCTTTTCTCGTTTATAAAAGGTTTAGGAAATTGCACGTTTGGTCCCTGGAGTTTATATTAAAGGGAAATGGGCTAGGGTTTTGGGCTTAAGGATCCGGGTGAGGCCCATTTAGGGTTTTTCAGGCCCAATAAGGAATCTAGGGCCCAATAAGAGATGAGAGGCTATTTTTGGATCTTTGACTGACTTTGATTTTTCTTAGCTGATTTTGACTGAGGCTTGACTTTTCTGGCTTCGGCTTTGTACTCTTCTGATTCTCGTGTCCGTGCTTACTCGGTTTTGACTGTTTTCTTGTGATTTTTGATTTATCCGTACCTGCACACACAAAACACAAACACAAGCATATTTTTGCCATTTTTGGTCTGTTTTGGGTTTAATTGGGTTATTTTAGGTACAAACGGATATGTGTATTCTACACTTATCAGAAAACTTAAGAAAGTTGTTGCAATAATAACTTCTTGTAAACCAAATATGCTTGACGATATGAATGTAACACTCAAAGATCCTTCAGGCACAATATCTGGTATAATTCATCACAAGTGTTGTTAAATGATGATTTTGCAAAGGCTATTAAAGTTGGATCTGCTATAATACTTCAAAATGTCTCTATGTTTTGTCCCAAATCAGGAGAATTTTATCTTAACATTACAATTACAAATTTAGTTCAGATATTTCAAAATGTCACAGTTATGGAAGATGCTAATGGTGCAAGCAGTAGTAACATTCATTCCAAGAATAATAATAAAAAATGTTGTAGTTTAGAGGTTTACTTGAGATTTTGGCTTATGTTATTATGTGGTTATAATTGTAATGGATTTATCATTAATTAAATTATTGTTTTGGAAAACACACATTAAATATTTAGTCGGTAGAGCAAGTAACACACATTTATTACTGAGTAGAGCAGCCGTCGGTAGAGGAGGAGGACTCATTTATTACACATATGCAATAACTAACACACATTTAATGGGTAGAGCAGTAACCGGTAGAGCAGCCATCGGTAGAGCAGCCGTCGGTAGAGCAGGATGACTCATTTATTACACGTATTCAATACCCAACTAAATCAACTAACATTTATTGCAAATCTTGAGTGCTTATATATAGCTCAACTATGTTTAAATTTTAACATACTATCAAATTCTTTCAAGTAAAACTAGGTAAATGGCTAACCAAACCTCATGTGTTAATTGCGGCTCACAAACTACTCTAACCACTTCATGGACTAATACGAACCCCGTACGTCGATTCTACTTATGTCTGTATTGTGTGTTTAGTCACTGGAGGATCCACCAATGTGTGCAAGAGCAGTCACTATCATTCCTGGACTTTTGAGAAGATTAAACAATAATTAAGAAACAATTAATGTTCAAGCTATTCAAGCCCAAAGACTTAAGTTTGTTTTATGTTGTAGCTGGTTATTTTTCGTTATGTATGTTATGATGACTTAGAGTTTGTTATGAAATGAATAAATTAACTTTCTTATGTTTTATGCTTTAAATATTAGTGATATTACATTTTTCATGTCTAGTTACGTTTAAATGATATACATTATTTGGAGTTGCACATTGACCAGATCTACTAGAGATTTCTTCATCATTACTAATATCACTATATAAATCACAAGGCTAAACTCCTAAACCATAACTTTGCAATACCTAAAACCAACCTCACCTAAAAATGGCTAACCTAAACCAACTAGCTAATGATTCGAACTCACACCTTCTGAGCGAACAAGTACTATTGTTCGTTGAAAGGGAGTTGCAGTGAGAGTTGCGAATGACAAGGCTTTTGATAGAACTCTGCCATGAAGTCACTGACGCAACAAGAGATAAAGTCGGTCTTATTGAAGAGGTTAAACAACTTGGTGTAGCAGCTCAGGGTTCGGATTGTTTGGCATATCTTAGAATCCTACGTGATGAGGACCTTGGTAAGGCAAGATCCATCATGGACCTAATCAAGGCAACCCAAGAGCACACTCGTGAAAAGTGTGCCTTTATTGCAAAGGTTAAGATTTCCCGTGGGTGATGGGGTGGGGTTGGGGTTAAACGGTGGGCATTAATTTGCTTTTGGGGCTGGGTCTAGACGGTGGTGATCTTTGCAAAGGGTTTATGATGTTTTGCTTTAGTTCAACTTGTGTTAGGTTATGATTATGATCAAGTGGTGTCTTCCTTATGTTTAACTTATGATGAAGTATGTTATGATTAGGGTTATGATGAAGTCTGATGTGATCAAGTGATGATCTAGTATGTAAATGGTGGTTGTTATAAAGTATGTTTAATGAAAAGCAAGAGACGACTCTTGTTTATTATGTAAATTTTTATGTTCTTTGTTTTTATTTTGCATATGTTTGATATTGTAACCAAAACAACCCATTACACAAATCACCAAAGCACCAAAGCGACCCAACCCATCAAAATTTACATAAAAAAACACCAAAACAACCCACTACACAATAAGTAATATCTGGTCAAACTACAAATATATAACCTAAAAAGTCAAATTGACTGATGTACATAATCAAATGTTTACCAAATGAACATAATGGTAATAAGGCCAAAAAGTTAGATGTCTAAAACACAATTCAATTTTTGATGTACAAAACAACCTATACCAACATCTTGTGTTTCTAGAAAAATTCAATCAGGCGTTCACAATACGCCAAAGTAACTTCGATTGAATCATCTACCTCCAAAGGCAAATTATGTGACAACCTGTATAAAAATATACAGACCCATAAACCACAATCACCATAAAGACCTCCTTGGATTAGGACTCCTTGCACATACTGAAAACTGATTGAATAGTTTGTTTTATCAATGTTCTTTTTAACAAACACATCAACATAGTCCAAATAATTTGGAATGTGAAACTTAAATATTTGCCTCAGTTCAAGCCAAAAAAGATCATCGATTCCATCCCCCAAGACTATCAAAAAACGTTATCACACCCGAACAAATGTGCAACTCAGCAAGGCACCAATGAAAATCCTTTTCGTTGACAGGAAAGTACACCTTCTCAACACCACTTACAAACCATAGGACACCGTATTTGATACCATCAGCATAATATAAAGGAAGCTCATATCGAGAAAGCATATCGCTCAGATATGGACTTGCCATTGCCCAATCATCATTTGGCTGCCTGAAGTGCCATAAATACTCGATCTAAATATCTATGTGCTGTCAATAAAACATAGAAATAGGGTAATATAAGGTAATCTGAATAGTGTTAATACGTTGATTTTCAACTAGAATACTTACATCATCTGCTAGCCAACCTCTTTTACTGGTGCTCCTACCCACTAATCTTTTCCATAAATCCATTTGAATCCTATAACCGTCATCAAGCCATGGGAAAGTCCATTGCATCTCCATCTTCTTTTTATCACGAAATAACGATATAATTTCTTCAGGCACACTGACTGATCTTTTTGGTGCGTTCGAGGAACGAGTAAGATCCTGATTAATTGTAATCACTAAATTAGATGATTAAATAAGATACAAGTATGCAACATTAAAAGAACTGATATGCAACATCTCAAAATCAGTAACATGGTGAAAGTTGGAACAATAATTATCCTATCCTTAGGTATCATGTTAATGAAGTTTAACTAACTTGAATAACCCATACCTCATTCTAGGGCAACAAATCAATTTCATTTCCATCAGCTCCAATAACACTTTTTATGATTTTTTTTATGTTGGCTTTTTGGTAGTTAAACCCCCTTTCTTGCATTTAACTTCAGTGGTGGGCGATGGCGGGACATAAGGGGATACACAAGCCTTACCGAGTCTCATTTGTCGTAGGAAAGGTCTAGCCGCAGTTTTAACATCAGTAATGCAACCATCTTTGTCCATATTATCCACGTCAACACAGCCAAAAACAGAATTTGCCTAAATATGACACAAGCTTAACATTAGAATTTGGCCAAAATATGACATAAGCAAATGAGGTTGTTCGTTAATTAGTTAAGAATGAAATTGATATATTGCGTGAGAAAAACCTGGGTCATTAGGCGAGGTAAAGAGTTCGTTAATTAGTTCAGTAACCTTTGAAGGTGAAAGAAAAGGTTGAGAATGAATATCATGGGACTGTAAACTAATAAGACCATCTATAGTAGCACTCTCTGATTCCTCAGCCAAATCGTGCAAAAAAAGTCATAATGAGATTTTTGAGAATAATTAATAGAAATTATGGGGTATAATGGAAAGAACAAACCTTATTAACACTGGTAACCTGGCTGGCCTCCTCCACTGACTGGTGGTCAAGATCATCAACAGGATGATTCTCAGAAACATCATTCCAGTTCTACAATAAGAATTAAATCTAAGATGGCTAAAATAAACAATAAAAAATTAAGAAAGTTAATGAAAACCCACAAACCTTATCAAGATGTTCAGAATACATACAATGGCTGGCCCCTTCCGTTGACTGGTGGTCAAGACCACCAACCTGAACACTAACGCTTCTATTCCCGTTCTGCAAAAAATTAATATAAGGATATTTGTTAAACAATTATAGCAAGGTAAGATTATATGTAGAGGACAACACCTTATCAAGATGATCAACATTATGATCAGGTTCAGATAGCCCATTGTTTTGTGTTTTTGTAATGTGCTCAAGTGAAAGTAATCGCCGTTGCATATCCAAAATCTGCAGTTGTTGTTCTTTGAAAATTTTATCAAGTACAACTCTATCTCCAATAATATGATCAACATTATGATCAACTTTAGATGGCCCGTTGTTTAGTCATTTTTTTAGGTAAAGGGTTACCCCGGTAAAGTATATTAAAATGAAAAAAGTTAAGTACAAATGGAATGTGGCTGAAGTACCACATTAACCTCAATCTAAACAGCTTGATAAAAACCTAAAACTAGAGCTTATGACATGCCATAAACTCTTACAACTCTAGAAACAACTAATT
>BQNB010209218.1:0-10352 GCA_026074375.1 Tanacetum coccineum
TAATGATCAAAAAGCTACTCCTACACTAAAAAGTTGAAAATGAAAGAAATAAGCTCAAAAGACAAGCCATAAACTTAGAAACTCAAATAAGCATTTTATGAATACTATTAAACCAAACAGACCTTAAGCTACTTTGAGGCTTACTTTTGAAAAAGAAGGAATGCTCTTTTTGAGCTTAAAAACAGATGACCAAAAGAACTTTTTAAGAAGAAGTAACTTGAAACAGATAAACAACTACACTAGATCTACTTATAAACCAAAATTTAAATCCTAGAAACAAGTTTTACTATCTGAAAATTACACTTGAAAATAGCTACTTTTAACTTTTTTAAAACTGCTGGTGCAATTGACATGAGACAAACTTTAAAACCTGACAAAGTGCAGACTTAAGAACTAATTTAAACACTCTTAAAACTTACATCTAAGAGCATATAAGGCTATTATAGAAGCTAGAATCAAATAGAACTTATAAATGAAAACTACCCTAACAGACTTGAACTATTATGAAACCAACTTCTTAAAAACTAAATACCCCTAACCTAGCTAATAAAACTAGCAAAGACAGATTAAAATGACGAATTAAAATCAATATCCAAAGACTAAATGGCTCAAACAGTTCTACCTTATGGTTAAAACTGTTGACCCAAACACCCCTTTAGCAACCTTAAAATCTAATTAAGCTTGTGAAAAAGAGATCTAGAAATTAAAACTTCAATACCAGATAATAAATAGCTAAAAACAGATCTTATGAGCTTATACTAACAATCAAATAAGCTAGAATCTAACAGCTACTCATTATGCTAAATATTTTTGGATTTTTTAAAGATTTTTAAGACATAATATGAAAAACTAAGATCTAAGCAACTAAAGCTAAAAGCAGATGACAAAACATGATCAATAAGCACTATGAGACAGAATTAAGCACAAATAAGCTAGATTATAAGCAGAATAAACAAATTATAAGCTAGAAAATTAAGACAGAAAAGGAAAAAGGAACTTACAAGTGCCTTAGCTAAACAAAGGCTTATCAATGCTCAAGGAGCTTATCTACAGCTCTAGCTTATCACAAGGATAAGCTAGTAAAGGTCCCATAAGCTCTTCCAGGTTAAGCTTATCATCCAAAAGCTAAGATCCATATTTAACCAAGGTATTTAACTGATTATTAAGGTTTAAGTAGATTAGATCCTTGTTATGAGCTCAATCCAAGCTTATAGACTCAGAGAGCTTATGAAGAGCTTGTGAGAAGCTTATGTAACAGTAACATGAGAATTTGAGAGTTTAAAAACTTGTAAGGTAAAACAGATTATGTAAAAACAAAGGATGATTTCATTAATAGTAAAACTGATTACAATAAGCTGAAAGTGAGAGTACAATAAGTTGAAAAAGTTACATTACTTAAGCTAAAATTTTGAAAGCTAAAAATTACAATTTTACTAAAAATTTAAAAGCTAAAAAACTAGATACGTGTGTGTGAATGTGAGGGGCTTTTTATAGCCTGTAAGAGATGCTTCTAGGAGTCTAGCCCGCTCCTCTATCCCTTTGATCTTGTCCCTTGAATCTTCTCTCATCATTGGATCCTTGATTTGAGCCGTTGGATTAAATAAGTGAGCACACGGATTGCCAACATGGCATTCCGTGTGGCAGACTCATTGTGCTTCTTTTGTACTCATTTTAGTGCAAAAATCCAATGATTGGTGTGTTTCTTGTCAGAACCGCGTGTCATTCCTTTTGGGGATTGACCAATGGGAAGCTCATGTGACGTATTACTCTGCCACCTCATTCCTTGGAACTTGAATTGCTTGGCCATGCACTCAATTTGCATTTGCCTTTTGATTTTGACTCGGGGTAAAATGGAGGGGATGATGAACAGTAAAAGGGTTTTTACCCGCCTTTTTTAAATTGTATAAGGGTGGGGGTTTGACTCGGGGAAACGGGCTTTGACTTGGGTTTTTATAAAAGAAATGGGATTGGGCCCAGTAAATTGGTTTCGGGCTTGGGTTATTATAAGGATAACGAGTGTTAACTTTTATTAATAGAAAGTTAACACCGTTAGGGCTTTAAGGGTTATTTGTGAAATGTGTTTAACAATGAGGGGCTATTTTGGGAATTTTTGGGTTTTTTCATTTAGTAAGTTGACCAATGTTGACCAATGGTTGACTTTGGAAGCATTCTTGCTATCAAATCTTCAGCTCTTGTACACTCTTTATCCGTTCTCGTGTCTGTGTTTGTCCGGTTTTGACCGTTTTCTTGTGATATTTGCATTATCCATACCTACATAATCACATAGACAAAACAAGCAATATACAAACATTTTAAGCACAAATTTGTCTTTTTATGGGTCATTTTTGATATAAAATTCCCCAAACTAAGCGATAGCGCGTCCTCACGCAATATTATATGCTTTAAAACCAAATACCTCAAAACTTCCTCAAACTAAATCTTTGAAAAGTAGCAAAGACTTTTGTGGAGAGATTTTAGAAATCACAAGTTATAAAATACCCCATTTTCCCATTTTTATAAAACTTTTTCATTCATTTTTTATATATATATAAACTTAGAATAACACTCAAACTGTCACGAAACTCATCAAATAATGCCGAAGGTAAGCCCTTAGTGAAGATATCCGCATACTGAAACCGAGAAGGAACATGTAAAACGCGAACCTGCCCAGTAGCAACCAAATCCCGAACAAAATGAATATCATTCTCTCTATGTGCTTTGGTACGAGATGTTGAAACGGATTAGATGACAAGTACAACAACACTCACATTATCTACAATACAAATAGTGGCAGAGATAAAGAGTATGAGTCACGAAGTATATTCCGGATCCAACATGTCTCCAGCAAACACATTGGCAACACCATGATACTCAGCCTCGCCTGGAAACGAGAAAGCGTCGGCTGACGCTTAAAGAACCAAGAGAGTAAGTTGTTCCAAGAAAAACACTATACCTCGAAGAAGACCATCGCGTAGTTAAGTTTCTTTTTTTTTTTTGGGTAGTCTTTATCTTTTTTTTTTCTTTTCTTTTTTTATTTTATATTTTTTCTTTTTTCCTTTTTTCGTGTTAGTAGGGACAATCAGCCAATCAGCATCCGAATAAGCAACCAAGGAGTCAGTAGTAGATGAAAATAGCTGTAAACCATAGTCCAATGTCCCCTGAACATTCCGCAAAATTCGTTTGAGAGCAGAGAAATGAGGCTCCCGTGGATCATGCATATAAAGACAAACCTGCTGCCACAGCCATACGTATATCAGGTCTAGTGAATGTGAGTTACTGTAAGAGAACATGCTAAAAACTCGGTATAAGGTTTGTTCAACAAAAGGAAGTACCACCATCCCCAACTTGTGACTCAGTTTCAACAGGATTCCGAGAAGAATTACAAACCAACCATATGAGCACGCTCCAAAATCTCATATAGCATACTTATGATATGACAGAAACATAACATGAATGAGATCACGCGTAACTGAAAACTAAAAATAATTAAGTGCACCCAAATCTGTCATAGAAAATTCGCTATGTAAAAAAGCTATAATTTGATGTAGCAAACGATCAAATGAAGCAGTGAGAACAATGTCATCCACATAAAGTAACAAAAACGCTGTATCATCACCCTGTCTGTAAATAAATAAACAGGAGTCAAAACGACTAGGAGGAAATCCAACAGTAGTAATGTAAGCAGCAAACCGCTAAAACCAGGCACGAGGTGCCTGCTTAAGACCATAGAGAGATTGCTGCAAAAACACAACATATTTCGGATGATTAGGGTTCCCAAAAAACGCTCCCCCCCTGGCGGCTGATGCATATAAAAAAGTCTTGCTAAAGTCACATGTAAAAAAGCATTATTGACATCAAGCTGATGAACAGGCAATGGTCGAGAAATAGCCTAAACTAAGAAACAATCGAATTGTGCCCGGGCTAACAAACGGACTAAAGTCTCATCAACATTACACCCTCAACCGGGTGCTACAATTGGCAACAGACGTGCTTTATACGACTAAGAGTGCCATCAGCCAAAAACTTATGGTAAAATATCCACATACAACGACAATTATTGGCACCTCGGCCGAGGTACACTTGTCCAAGTTTATTTTTAATAAGTGCTTTTTACTCGTCAAATCATATACATTTGACCAATTGGGATCATAAACGCTTCTTTATAAGACCGGGTAAGGGAGAGATCGTTGCACGTGACCAGCTTAACGAGCAATTGTACTGATTAGGAAGAGTAGTCCCGAACGAGTCGTGTGTCATGGGATGAATTGACACGGTTGGTGGATCATTAGTGGGAGCGAGTGCATGTCCAGGTACAATTTGGGACACAGACTGAGGCGTAGGTGGTGGAGGAGGAGTAGGTGGTGTAGGTGGTGTAGGCGGTGTAGGTACGTCAACTAGTGGAGTATGGACCGGTGATGGAACGGGAGTAATAGGAGCGATGCGAATAATTGTGGAAATAAGGTCAGTGGAATCGTCCAAAAAATATATAGGAAGGTTGTGGTAGGGATTTGGTGGAGGGAAACAAAAAACACCGTTTCATCAAAGGTTTAACTATGACGAGGAAATGATAATTTTCTGTTGGTGTTCAAGATCAATGGCAACAATAGCCAAAATGATTGGTAGCATGTGTCCCAGAAATTATGGAAGGAATGTGGCACGTGGTCCAAGTTTGTGATTTGTATCTATATGCGTATAACAAAGGCATCCAAAAACACGAAGGACACTATAATCGGGTTGCGCACCAAATAGGCGGGTAAAGGGTATCTCGTTATTGATGACACGGGAAGGTAAAATATTCAATAAATAAACTGCCATATTAAGTGCCTCAGTCCAGTAATTAGGTGGTATATGTGCTAGAATCAATAAGGTACGGAATGAGATTATTAATTGTACGGATTTATACGTCAGATTTGCTCATTTTGTTGTGAGGTGCGAGGCAAGAAATCTAAATTGGATACCGTTAGCGTTAAATAGTTTTTGTAAAAGCATGATATCAAATTCACCCAATGTTCACACTGAAATGATTAATTTCAAACTTAAACTGAGTACGAACTTAAGTACAAATAACAGAAATTTAGACAAACATTCTTATTTATTCATTAACAGATAAACCAAAATCCCTAAGAATAATGATCTAGGAAACAAAACATTAATAACTGGAAACCAGGGAAAGACCAGGAATTGGGGAGGGCTCAAATCTTCTGAGTGAACAATGTCAAACAGAAGTAACAGAACTAGACGGAACTAACAAACAGAAGCATCAGTGTTTACAAGCTGATCAAGCATGCAAAGAACGGGAAGTTCTCTTTATTCCAAGAAAATAGATCACTAGACACAAGACGACGTAAACACTTCACTACCTGATGTCCAAATCGTTGATGCCACGTATACTGATGGTAAGAAAAGCATGAGGTATAGTGGAGTGCTTGTAACAGGATAGAGCTCACCCTAGTCTGAGCGTCTTATAATGGTTCCCCCTGTGTAGGAGCACCCGTTCGAGTATGACGTGCTTTACAGCAACAACCACTCAACCAGGGTATCCATGTATATCCAACCTGTACAAGTGAATAATACTCACTGATAAAACTTGACGAACGGTGAAATTAGTTATATTGTGTGTGTATCTGTTGGGAGTGATTAAGCTCCAATATCTAAACGGAATGTGGACGAAAGGGATAGACAAAAAGTCATATGGCCAGAGTTAAGTAGGGAATAAACGCTGTCACAACTGCAACAGTAGGGATCATCTTGCGAAAAAGTATCGCGGATAGGAATAGACCCCAACAAGACAAGTACAGAATCCTTCAATGCCATGACGCCCCCATCCCCCTCCAACCGCACCACTGTTATATATATCCCTGGTCTCTAATGCGGAAAGAACCTATATACAGGCTCCGCACTAGGGTGTTTAGAGAGTAGTGGTATTAAATGCATTCAGGCAAAAGTGTATGCTTGACCTATCTACCTTGTAAGCTCAAAATAGACCCCCCCGCGAATCGATCCGTATTTCTCGGCACGCGCAATCGGCACACTTTCGTTAGCTCTGACTACCATCACGAGGGAAGCAAAGTTTTGACCTTGCCTGCACGACCATTGTTGAAGATACTTACAAGCATCAACCAAACGATCAAGAACCATTAGCATAACTCCAACAACGGGTTGTTGTTTACTTTTGCCAAAGAAGGAACCATAGACGCGTACTAGAGTTGGTATTAAGCCAATATAACCCTTGGTGGAGAAGCGGATATTTACAGGTAGGCATCAACAAGAAGGGTTTTGAACTCCTAGTACTTTAGGGCATCTCATGAGTAAGCCAAACATAGGATCTATCCATTTGAGATCGGGACAAGGGTTTCCGTAACATTAACAATTACGGTTTAGAGATCGTTTCATAGGTGTTGTGAGGTAAACCCTCGATGCGCGGCGAAAGTCGAAAGTAACAATTTCACATTGCTAAGAGGGGAACCAAGACCATTAAGAACGAAATTAATTAGATGCTATCACATTTTGGAAATGACCCAGTCTATAGGTAAGAGTCCCCATTATTCAAGTTGTGTGTAGTTCGGCTTTAATTAAATAGAACTGTAAGCAGAGGCGTCGCTTGTTGTCTTGAGAAAATAGCCTAAATAATGTCCACCATGCATCCTTGGCACGTTTGGTATAGGGTATTTTATTTAGGGTTGGTTTTATAAGACGTTAAAGGTTGAAGGTTTGTTCTTAGGGGCTTTAGATTCATACCATACAAGCATTTCCTGAGTTGATATGGTGCAATAGAAGTACAAGTTGTTGGAGTCAGTGTGAGAGGCACCTGGGAGTAAGAATATCCAGCACCCTAAGATGAGATCAAATATAGGGTCCATTAATGCATCCTTAGGTATGGTGGATCGTAGGAAGTTAACGAGTCGTATATGTGATTATATGATAGTGACGATATTGAGAGGCATTTGGTCATATTGAAGTGGCAATCCGATAACCTACATCAACAAAGATGATCCAAAATCCCTTAATAACCATGACATAGATAGGGTAAGTAAAAAAGTACAAGTATAAAAAGAAAAATAAAAAAAAGTTAATAGACTCCCACGAGGAAAATAAATCACGCATACGACCATCTAGTTTTTTCGCGAGAATCAAAAGTGGGTTAAATGATTCATAGCCATGATGAGTTTATCTGATTAAGGTAAGTACATTGGTGTTATTCAATGTGGGTGGGGGGTGGCAGGGCTAGTGCTGTGTAGTGGGGTTGTCGTTTTGTCCATGTTTTGATCGTGCTCGAAAATAAGTGGGTTAGTATTGTAGGTTCTGTAGTTTTTAGGGTTTTGTAATTTAGATTTTAGGGCTCAAAAGAAGTTAGGGTGTGTAAAAAAAAAAGTAAGAGGAAACTAAGTAGCAAGTGTTGTAGGGGTTAGTTAGCTGTTGGAGGAGAACAGAAAGAGGCAGAGTACGAACCATAAAAAACACCGAATGAAACTCTGCCATAGTCAAACCAAGTCGCATAAAAACAGTGGCTATACAACTTTAGCCAAGAAAGTGACTAAACTTTAGTCAAGAGAACTGGTGGAAAACCAATGAAACCAGAAACCACCTAGAAACAATCGATAAAACAGAAAATGTGATTGAAAAGGTTACAAACAAGCGGAAGCGAGTTGTTTTAGGATCTGAGAAACCCTCGTGATACCATGTAGGATGATACAATGTTCTATGTATATTGATTATGAAACCATACAAAGTGTCGAGTATAAATACAAGTAATACAAAGATAACCCTAAGCCCAACATGGGCCGAGCCTACAAACATAAGCCTGCTAACATTTTGCCCACCTTTTTCATTTTATTTAAGGGTTAATTGCTTAAAAATATATCATACATGCCATTTTTTGTTATTTTGTGTATTGTACTCTTATTTTTCTCATTGTGTCATCAAACTTTTAAATTTCGATCATTGTGTGTATTTTGTGACCATCTTACCCTTACTTTTATCAAATTTCAAAGGGTAAAATGATCATTTTACATGGCAGAATAGTCGCAAAATACACACAATGATCGAAATTTGAAAGTTGATTCACACAATGAGATAAAAAAAAAGTTCAGGTTACACAATAACAAAAAGTTGCAAGTATAATACATTTTCAAGCAATTAAGTATTAACCCTTTATTTAATTGTTTCTCATACCAAACAGTTTGGTAGGAGTGAACACAAAGGAACACTATGAATATATGGCATTTTATTTGTTTGTTTGATCATGCAAATGGAAATAGTCAATGGTTAGTAACTTGGTTTATTAAGCTTATTTGAAAATTCTATCACATATTCTTATGTGTCCAATATTTTTTTGCAGATTTAAACTTCACATCTTACCGCTCTTTTGCAGATTTGAACTTCATATCTTACCGCTGGTAGCGTATACTTTTGATTTATTGTAACATAATTGTATAGTTGTATCTTAGAGCGGAGGGAGTGGTGGTGCCAAACGTTGGCGCCAAGCCTTGGCTCGAGAAAATCCCACGACGCACCACTCCGTGGCTCGCGCCAATGGTTCTCGCGCCATGGCTAACAGCCCACGCGAAACCTTATATTTTTTTTAAAGTATCCGTTTCTTACCGTTGAGGGGAGTGGATTTTCAAAAAAAATACCCCCAAAACCTTAATTTTACCCCTTTAAAAATCCTATAAATACCCATTTTTTATTTCATACTTCACACACACTTTCAATACATTTTATAACACACATTTCTCTATTTCTTTATTTTTTTCACTCAAAAAAAATGAATCACAATCCCAACCCCAACCAACCAAATAAAAAATGAATTTTATTTTTAGTTATATAAATAAGTGTATTTTAAATAAATATGAAAAAAAAATTAAAAATAAAAATAAAAAAATGCTATGGCATCAGAATTCTGGTGCCAAACCAATGTCACTGAATTCTGGTGCCATAGCATTTCTGGTGCCAAACTCTCTTTTGCTGACGTGGCACCACTTTTTGAGTTTGACACCACCACTCTCAGTGCTCTTAGAGATGAAAGAGGGATGAAAGCATAATACAAATTAACCATGTGCATTCGGGAAAACTAAAGAAGAATACAATGTTAATCTTTTTGGACCGAGTGCATTTAGAAAAACTTAAGGTTTCTTACAAAACTTAACACTACGCCATAACCGTGGAACCCCATGACCGACCCTTGGTTCCATTGCACACCCTACCTTAGTGCCATAGTTGTCGTTATTGGCAGCGTTATTCGGGTGTATTCGCATATGTTTTAGTAGCTTACTGAATGCGGGTAAAATGTAATTCTATCAATTTATGACTGATATGAAGGATGATACCAATTTTGGATGTCACCATACATGAATTGATCGTTGGTCATCGAAAATAGGGAACGTATAGTAAACCAAAAAATGAATACGAATTAAAAAAATGGACATCTAAATGACCTTATGCAAATTTTGATACAGGCCGACAAAATTGTTATATTTTACCTAGTAAAGGAAAACGAAAAGTGGCGACTTTTGTATTTTAAAAAAAATGTTTCCTTATTAGGTATGCTCCACTATGATTTTTTATTATTTTTGAATATATGTTTAGTTAAAAAGCTTAAATACTTTCAGAATTGGTATTATTTTGGTGGAGAAATCTGATGGAGAAAAAAAACACATATAAATATATGTGTCAAATTTATAAAAACAAAAAGGAGGTAACTAATAAAACTTTAGTGGTTTAATTTTAAATAAATTATATAGAGTTAAGTATAATTTATAAATTTACAAACTTTATTATAACTTAACAAAAAAAACAAATAACCCCTTAAACTTTTATATAACTTATAAAACAGTAAAAATAAAAAATTTATATACATATATAAAAAGCTCCGTGCGTGCACGGGGATTAAATCTAGTGATAATCTACAATCTTTTATATATATTATCCACTGTTGCTGATTTTTTTTAATAATCTAGGCTCACTTCGTATTGAATTATTGTTTTGAACACAATAATTTTTGTGGGATCCTCTATTGTACTTGATCATTAATCTTGCCTATCGACTTCTTTTTGATAATATTTCTTTTAGTCACGATACCCTTTTTATTCTTTGTACCTCAATGTTGATATTTTCTTTATTTCATTTATAATGAACCCCAACAAGGCCGAATTATTTTCAGAAGCGGAATAATGTGTTTTCATGAAATATAATCAACACGTTTTGCTTAAAACTTTTTGCTAGTCAGTAATAGAAATTTTGCTTTCTATTAAAAAAACAAGCATGATTGCCCGCGCGTTGCTGCGGGGCGTTATTTTTTTATTTTTTTTATTTATTTATTTTGTTCGGGTTTATTTTTTCGGTCTCATATTTAA
>BQNB010209219.1:0-5000 GCA_026074375.1 Tanacetum coccineum
TATATAAAAGAGTTAGTGGAAGTATCATTGTCCTCCTAATCTTATATGTCGATGACATACTACTCATGGGAAACAACATTCCAATGCTACAAGATGTAAAATCCTGGCTTAGAAAATGTTTCGCCATGAAAGACTTAGGTGAGGTGGCATACATTCTAGGAATCAAGATCTATCGGGATAGATCAAGGCGATTGATCGGTTTAAGTCAAAATGCATACATTGACAAAATCTTGAAAAGATTCAAGATGGATACTTCCAAACGTAGAACTATTCCAATGCAACCCAATGTAGACTTGAGAAAATCTCAAGGTCCCTCCACACCGGCAGAGGTGAAGCAAATGAAAGGAATACCTTATGCTTCGGTTGTAGGTTCTATCATACACGCTGTGAGGTGCACTAGACCTGAGGTAGCGTTCTCTCATAACCTTCGATCTCAAACGGGGTATGTCTTCATAATGAACGGAGGCGCTGTTGATTGGAAAATTTCTAAGCAAAGCACTACCGCAGTGTCTTCTATGGAAGCTGAATACATAGTTGCTGTTGAAGCTGCAATGGAAGTTATTTGGATACATAAATTCATTTATGGGCTTGGCATTATCCTCGGCATTGATAAACCTATAGATATGTACGGTGATAACACAGGTGCCATTACCATAGCCGATGAACCTAGTATTCAAAAGGGTGCCAAACATTTTCGAAGAAAATATCACTTTATTTGTGAAGTTATTCAAGAAGGTGATATTCGTATTCTCAAAGTTCATACGGATAACAACTTAGCTGATCCTCTTACAAAACCAATTGAAGAATACTAGTAATCTTAAGATCAACCAAGAACAATAAGTGAGATGTGGGTTGGATTGTTAGATAAAAAGATGATGGAAAATGGATGAAGTATTATTGAATGTGTGTGAAAACAAATGGAACAACCAACCCTCTCCAAGGCTAGGAGAGGGTGTATATATACTACATTGGCCGGCCATGGGCTGGAGTTGGGCCACCCATGGGCCTTGGGCCGGACTAGATTACTAATCTAATCCTTATACTAACTATGAGCTAAGACTTGTTACAACTTTGGAAGTGATCGACACTTTTCGTGTTTCCAACACTCTTCATCGTCACTCTCTGAAAAATATACTTCTTCATCACTTGAAATTTTTCTTGCTTTGAGTGCAAGTGATTTGTATTTTTCTTCCTTGCCTTTGGAGATCTCAATCAAATGACAGTGAAGGATCTTTTGGAAATCCCTCTAAGCACTCTTCTGAGTCTGAATCATAAAGTATAAGTGTACCAAATGAGATATCTACATCTAAGTCTGTTACAGCAAATGAAAAAGTCATGTCTGAGTCAAAATAAGTTGAACCTAGTTGTGTAACACACGTAAAAACTCCTAGGAAACAAATGAAAAATCAAGAGACACATGAAGTTAAAGGAAAGAATTAGAATGAAATGATGGAAAGAGAACTAGGAGAAGGTTACTCTTTCATTAATAAAAAGTGTTTTGTTTGTGGCAGCCTAAGTCATTTGATCAAAGATTGTGACTATTATGAAAAGAAAATTGCAAGAGAGGCTGAGTTTAAGAAACAAAGGGTTTTTAATACTGGTAAAGGGGTGGCAAAACTAGTATGGAACAATGCAAACAGGGTTAATCGTGCTAATCACTTTGTACCTAGACCAGTACAACTTAATGCTGTCAGGTCTAATGTTAATACTGGTAGGGCAAATGTTAATTCTGTCAATTCTAAGGTTAATTCTGTTAGGCATAATGTTAATTCTGTCAGGTCTAATGTTAATACTGGTAGATATAAACAACAAGTACCTACCAGTAACTTAAATAGTTTTAGTCCTGTAAGACCCCAGGTGAATAAGTTTAATCAAAGAAGTCATTTTTCAAAATCACATTCACCTGTGAGAAGACCCATTGTTAGAAATACAGCAAGAATGACTTATTCTTATGCTGTAAAGGGAAATTAGGGCAATGCTGTTAAGACCTCAGCAGGTTATAATTAGAGAAAAACAAGACAAAACTCCAATTATAATAGTGGATCCAATTTTGTTAGAACTATAAATGTTAAAGGACCACAAGGCAGACCCAAGCCTGAAAAGGCCTGGGTCCCTAAGAGAAACTAATTTCTCTTTTTCATGTGCAGGATCATCCACTCAAGAACATGGAGGACAGAGGTATATTTAATAGTGGATGCTCAGGGCACATGACTGGTAACAAGGATCACCTGGATGATTTTGAAGAATGCAAAGGAGGATCTGTTACCTTTGGAGGTAGAAAAGGCTACATTATTGGTAAAGGTAGGATAAGAGTTGGTAATTTAGATTTTGATAGTGTATCTTTTGTAAAAAAACTTGGGCATTTAATCTTTTCTCAATATCACAAATATGTGATAAGCATCATAAGGTTCTTTTTACTGAAACTAAATGTCTTGTGGTGTCTCCTGACTTTAAGATGCCTGATGCAAATCAGATACTTCTAAAAGTCCCTAGGCAACACAATATGTACAGTTTTGATATGAAGACACCTTCTCTCACAAAAGATTATGCTTGTTTGATTGCAAAAGCCACATCTGATGAATCTAAATTATGGCACAGGAGGTTAGGTCATATAAATTTTAAAAACTTAAACAAACTTGTGAAGGGAAACCTTGTAAGAGGTCTACCTTCTAAGGTTTTCAGAAATGACCATACATGTGCTGTCTGCCAAAAAGGTAACCAACACAAGGCCTCCTGTAAGGCTAAATTAGAAAGAACAATCACTGAGCCATTACACACCTTACATATGGATCTTTTTGGACCTACTTCTGTAAAAAACATTAATCATGCAAGTTATTGCCTTGTAATTATTGATGATTGTACCAGATTTAGTTGGGTATTCTTCTTGGCTACTAAGGATGAAAGTAATGGCATCCTTCAGAATTTCATTAGACAAATTGAAAACCAGCTTAATCACAGGGTTAAAATCATTAGATCAGATAATGGCACTAAATTTAAGAATAGGGATATGCTTGAATTTTGTGGGAACAAGGGAATAAAACAACAGTATAGCAATGCTAGAACTCTACAGCAGAATGGAGTTGCTAAAAGAATGAACAGGACCCTAATTAAGGCTGCTAAAACTATGCTAGCAGACTCACTTTTACCAACTACTTTTTGGGCAGAAGCAGTTAGTACTGCTTGCTATATCTTTAATAGGGTAAGAGTGACTAAACCTCAAAACAAAACTCCTTATGAGCTTTTGTTTGGCCACAAACCAATTATTAGCTACATAAGACCTTTTGGGTGCCATGTTACCATTCTAGATACTCTAAGTGTGCTTGGCAAGTTTGATGAAAAGTGTGATGAGGGTTTCTTAGTTGGTTACTCACTAAATAGCAAAGCCTTTAGGGTAAATAATTTAGTGACCAAAAAGGTAAAAGTAAATCTGCATGTAAAATTTCTTGAAGAAAAACCTAATGTGAAAGCAGTAGGTTATAGATGGATGTTTGATATTGATTATCTAACTGATTCTATGAACTATATTCCTTTGTCTTTAGACAATCAAACTAACCCAGATGCAGGTACTTCAGAAGTGACTAACAGTGCAGGTACACTACCAACTCCTAATGCAAATGCTTCTGAGGAAGAAGTTGCGGCTGAGGAGCTTATTGTTGTGCCTACAGCAGTCAAGCATACTGCAGCAAAAGTTAGACCAAGGAAGTCTTCTACTAATTCAAAGGCAGAGGAGTTTTTGACAGAGCTTCAAAACCTTAAAACACAAGAGAAGGAGGCTTATTCTACTGGCATTTCAGAAGATACTCCTGAAATTCTAGCTTTTAGAAGAGAATTGGATGAACTTGCTCAAAAGCATTTAAGGGAAGTACCTAAGAACAAAGCTACCAGTACTAACTCAGTTAATTCTGGTAGTGGACAAGATAATACTCAACCTGCTGATCAAGATGATTCAGATATGCCAGAGCTCACAATCTTTAACAAACCTCAGAAAGGGATTTTTGATGAGGCTTCTTATGATGACGAGGGTATGGTCCATGATTTCAACAACTTACCAACAGAAGTAGCTGTTAGTCCCATTCCTACTCTTAGGATTCACAACATTCACCCACAAAGCCAAATACTTGGCGATCCTAAGTCATCTGTACAAACTAGAAGCAGAGTGCAGCAAACTTCAGGAGCACATGCACTTGTAAGTTATGTTCAAAAGCAGCAAAGGAACAATCACAAAGATCAACAACATTGTTTGTTTGCCTGCTTCTTATCTCAGGAGGAACCTAAAAAGATTTCTGAAGCTCTAAAAGATGACAGTTGGGTTGAAGCTATGCAAGAGGAGTTATTACAGTTTAGGCTGCAACAGGTATGGATTCTAGTAGATCTACCTCATGGAGCAAAGGTGATTGGAACAAAATGGGTATACAGAAACAAACGGGATGAAAGAGGAGTAGTTGTTAGAAATAAGGCAAGATTAGTGGCCCAAGGTCACAGACAGGAGGAGGGTATTGACTATGATGAGGTTTTTGCTCCTGTGGCAAGAATAGAAGCTATCAGGTTATTTTTAGCCTTTGCCTCATTTATGGGGTTCATAGTATACCAAATGGATGTAAAAAGTGCATTTTTGTATGGCACTATAGATGAAGAGGTGTATGTTTCTCAACCTCCTGGTTTTGTTGATCCTGATCATCCTAAGAAGGTTTATAAGGTTGTCAAAGCTTTATATGGACTTCATCAAGCCCCTAGAGCTTGGTATGCTACTCTATCAACATTTCTAGAGGAGCATGGATACAGAAGGGGTACCATTGACAAGACTTTATTTATTAAGAAAGATTGACAAGACTTATGTTTATTAGAAGGGATAAGAAGGATACTCATGATTGGTTCAGTGTATGTAGATGATATCATTTTTGGCTCTACTAGAAAGTCTTGGTGTGATGAATTTGAGGCATTGATGAAAGGCATATTTCAAATAAGTTCTATGGGTGAACTCATATTCTTCCTTGGATTGC
>BQNB010209221.1:0-10352 GCA_026074375.1 Tanacetum coccineum
GTAGTTCGGTTACCACTTAAAACTAGTAGTTCGGTTTCCACTAGATAGTAGTAGTTCGGTTGACACTACAAATCAGTAGTTCGGTTTCCACTAGATAGTAGTAGTTCGGTTGACACTACAAATCAGTAGTTCGGTTTCCTCTAGAAAGTAGTAGTTCGGTTGACACTACAAATCAGTAGTTCGGTTTCTACTAGATAGTAGTAGTTCGGTTGACACTACAAATCAGTAGTTCGGTTTCCTCTAGAAAGTAGTAGTTTGGTTGACACTACAAATCAGTAGTTCGGTTTCTACTAGTCCGAAACCCAAAATTTTAAAACAAAAAAGACATATTTTTTATGGTTGTTTTGCAAAAATTCTTGTAACTAGTGTTACTAAACCTATAGAAACAAGAAAAATAGAAACTTAAGGTTTTTAAGCCGAAAAATTTAAAATCAAGATTTTATTCTTTATAAGGTTTTCGACTACAAAGAAGTTTAAAAAAATGATGCTTTTCTTGAACAAAGCTTGTACACCTATATCCAAGGATACTAGATCAAATTTACCTATGTAAATGATCTTTTAGTATAAAGAGAATCTTCAAAACAAAGAAAAACAAGAAAAAGACGAACGTTTTTTGCAAGAAAACACCACAAATAAAAAAAACATAAAAACTAAACACACCACTTCATGGCTCTGATACCAATTGAAGACTATCTAATAACATACATGTAGTGGGAAAGAGAGGTGATTCCAGAGAGAGAGTGGCTGGATGAACACTTTAGAGAGAGAAAGTAAACATAGAAATGAAATGCATTAAGTGTGAAACAAATGAACAACCAACCACCTCTCCAAGGCATGGAGAGGTGTATAAATACTTACATATAGACATGAGCTTGGGCCTTCATGAGTTTATCCATGGGCTTTTAGCTAACTTCCTAAGTAAGTTTTCAAAAATTAACTTAACGAGCTAACTACAGTTATCTATGGAAGTGACCGACACTTTTGTGTTCCTAACATTAACTCACTTGAACAAAATCTTTCTAATCAAATCAAGGAAAAGGAATCTTTATTGCAAACATTTACTGTTTTAAAAAATGAATCCAAAGAAAAAGAAAGTAAATATATAAACAAAGAAATTGATTTAGAAAAGAAAATAAAAGAACTGGATAATATTGTTTATAAAGTGGGTCAATCTGTTCAAACAGTTCACATGTTAACAAAGCCACAAGTTTTTTACGATGACACTCACAAACAAGCCCTGGGTTATCAAAATCCATTTTATCTTAAGAAAACTCAGCGGATTAAGCCAACCTTGTATGATGGTAGTGTAATATCTAGTCAACATGTTGTTATTCTTGTGATTGATGATGAAGAGGCATTGATTTTGGAAGAAGTAAGTCGATCTAAAATGCTTGCAAAACAAAACGATCCAATTTTAAAAGAAAAGAAAATTAACACTACTCCAATTAATTATGCTGAGTTAAATCAACTGTCTGAAGATTTTGGTAAACATTTTGTTCCACAACAAGAATTGTTTGCTGAACAAGCTTTTTGGTTACAAACTTCTAACCCTAATACCGAACAATCTGATATTTCACCTGTTAGAATTGAAGCTCTTAGTGAAATTCCTAAGGTTAGTTTGGTTAATACAAGTCTTAAAAAGCTTAAAATCTACCTTTTTAAGTTTGACACCGTGGTGAAAAAGCGGATTACACCTGATGCTATTACAGAAAGGGAATAGGGGTTTGAACACACTAAAGCTATTTTCTAAATGAAATTATCCCATTTTTAAATACCCTAAAAGACATATTCGATGTTTTTGATAAAGATCTTCTAAATGAGGTAACAGAAGTTCAAACAGTTTTTAACCAGATGGAAGCTGATGTTCAACAGTGTTCAGTATACAAACAATGCTTTGAAATTCATAAGAAATAACTTTTTCTTGAAAAAGATCAACTCTTACACCAAATCATGTCTCAAGATGTTATGCTATGTGTGATGAATTCTACTGCTGTTTTTGGTGATTCTATGAATTTGGAAATGAAGAAAAGTGAATCTTGTAGCAAGTGTTTAGATCTTGAAGCTGAGCTTGTCAAAAAGAAAAATATGGTTGAACGAGATGCATACACTGAACTTTCAAATAGATTTGCAAGACTTGAAAAACATTGTATTTCTCTAGAACTTGACATACAACTTAATCAACAAATTTTCAAAAAGACAAATCATGTGAGAATCAAAATGCTCCAGAAATTTTAGAATTTTTTGAAAACAATGAATTAAAAGCTCAGCTACAGGAAAAGGACACCACAATCAACAAGTTGAGGAACCACATTAAATCTTTGAGAGAATCTGATAAGAAGGACAGAGTGAAACAAGATATGGATGAGATTGAAACCATAAACATTGAATTGGAGCATAGTGTGGCCAAATTACTCTCTGAAAACGAGCTTTTTCATAAAGAAATTAAGCATTTGAAACAGATTTACAAAGATCAATTTGATTCAATTATAAAGACACGTGCTTGTTCTAAAGAACACAATGACTCTTTGATTGATCAATTGAACTCTAAATCTGTTGAAAATGCGGATTTGAAAACTCAAATTCAAGACAAGTTTTTTTGTGATTACATCATTGAAAAACAATTTACGAAAACTAAAAGGGAAAGAAATTGTTGAAAATGTTACACAAATACCCAATGCCACCACTATTGCTCTAGGGATATTCAAACTTGATTTAGATCCTTTAGCTCCTAGGTTATTGAAAAATAGGGATGCTCACATAGACTATCTTAAGTACACTTAGGAACAAGCAGATATTCTTCGAGGAATAGTCGAACAAGCTAAAGCAAAACAACCTTTAGATAATGCGTTAGACTTTGCCTGTAAGCATGCTAAAAGAATTCAGGAGTTACTTGTTTATGTTCGAGACACATGCTCTACTGCGAATAAACCTAGTGAGAAATTGGTTGCTGTCACACCAATGAACAAAGCCAAGAAAGTTTGGTTTTCTAAACCTCTCACATCCTCAAGCAACATTCATAAACAGGTAGAGTCATCCAAAACACCAGATTCTAACACACCTGTGTTGCCTTCTATAGGATTGAAGAGTTCTACTAGTGCTAGCAGATCACAACCTACAAGCAATAAAAAGAATGATAGTGTTAGGACCAATAATTACTTCACTTCCATGGATAGTATAAGAAAATAAGCTAGGAGAAAGGAAGAGTTTTAGAAAGAGAAGTTAGAGAGAGAAAGTAGAGAGAAAAATAGATGGTTAATTACTTGCAAGTGTGAAAATACAAATGAGAACCAACACTCTCTCCACACTTGGAGAGGGGTATTTATACCTAGACTCCTTAAGTTAGACGCCTAGATTTTCTAGCACGGGCCGCGCTCGGGTTTTGGTTGGGCTTAAGCCCGATACACGTAACCAATTGGATTATATAAACAAGACCGTTTACCCTTTCTAGCCTATTGCAACATATCATTAAGTAGAGACCGAGCTTCTATGATTCGTAGCCGAGCTTCCTTGTTTGACTCAATATTTTGAGGATAACAATCTCCCCCAAAGCGAGGCTTCCTGCAGATTCTGAGCTTCCATCTTCAAAAACATATTTTGAGGCTAACAATATCCCCTAATGTGTGGTCTTTGAAATCCTGAGGTGAGATCTTGAATCTTGCTTCCTTGAACTTCTTAAGATTGCTTTGTCGTTGAGTTCTTGAATCTTTGGTCCTTATTATGTTGTAGGCTTGTTCTTTCATGCTATGTGATCTTTGATCTTGAGCCTTTGTCATTATCTTTTGACTTTGTCTTTTGTTCCGAGATCTCTAAATCTTTTCCTTGTTTGTCTTGATCGTCTTTGCCATCTTGCGATCTTGTGTCTTGTCCAACATGCTCATACTTTGTATCATCTTGAAAGCTTGCTAACAATCTCCCTTGATAGAATTGATATCTTAAAGGAAGATCTTGTATATCAGAGTTTGCGAAAGTCTTTGTCTTTATTTCTTGAGCTTTCTCGATTCTTGAATCTTGATGCATATAGTATGTCTTTGTAGTTTGAGCATGAGCATGTGGTAGTGAATCCGGCTCTGCTGGAATGAGGCTACAACACCGTCATTTATACCTGCATTTGAATGTTAGTGATAAACAACAGATATAGACAAATATGGTTTTGTCATTCGTCGAGATTCGGTTGCATTAACCTCCGGTTCCGTAGGAACGTTTTACAGTATAAATATTGTACCTGTGATCAGGTAGGTTCAATAAGAAGAACCTCATTGACAGGGTTTCCAGCTCAAAGCGTAAGATCCTCTAATACAAATGTATTAGATTCTCCATGCATGCTTGTTCTTAATACAGAAACATCTCAAAGCAGACAACACAATATGAGTGAATCAGATAGTTACTATCTTTCTGATTGAGTTGTCAATTCATTTACTGGACCGAACCAATATCTAGTTGACACAAGCTTGATTCATATAGAATCTTGCAAGTCACCTACCGCAGAGTTGTTTGAGGTTGACTCTGGAAGGATATCTATTCGTCACTATGAATACTAAAGAGTATCACTCTGAATATTCTGGCAGAATCACAAGGATAAAGCGTAGGACTCTTGTTAACAGCTTGTGAACTTAATGATGTTCAACAAGTGTTTGTAATTGAATGTGTCCTAATTAGATTTATTTATTAATCTCTTGGCTCTAGACTCGATTAGTGCGTTTTGGTTTTAGTACTCATAGGTTAGAGCAGACTGCCACCTATTCAATATCAACTAACTCGGAGTGAGAATGTCAATAGCAGTCGTTTGTATCTCTGTGACAAACGAGACAAGTATCTATTGAGAAAACTTAAATGGCTGGGAAGGGTTGTGCAGTACATCACTGGGTCCATGATGTCTTGTCTTCAATACCAAAATCCATCTTTGTGAATTTGATAGATTATGTGTTGACTCGGTTTCTGCCTAAAGTGTATGAAGGGCTTCTTTCTTTTCACCCTTTATCCATACATTTCTTTTTCATTCATCAACCCCTTCAATGCTTACCAAGACGTCATTACTAACACCTTGTTGTGATTGTTCCAGTGTTAGCTCAATCTTAGTCAGCATTATTCCCTTATTCTCATTCATCTCCAATCAACCTAAGGACAGCTATTTCTAACTATGAATTGTCCTTGGGTAGATTCCTCCGGTTCTGGTTGGATCGTAGGACTTGTACCTAATCTAATCACCTTATGACTTCATAATCGTCTTGAATTAAGATGTTGTTGGGTATACGATCGTAACCATAAAACCTTTTGTGAAGAGTATAAAGCACTTTGAGTCGTTTAGATCACTTATTATTTTCAAGATCACATTTTAATTACATTTCACCCTTTATTTTAAATACTAAGTGATCTTGAAAATAATAAGTGATCTAAACGACTCAAAGTACTTTATACTCTTCGAAAAAGGTTTTATTGTTACGATCTTATACCCAACAACATCTTAATTTACGATGATTCTAAAGTCATAAGGTGGTTAGGTTAGGTACTAGTCCTATGATCCAACCAGAACCGGAGGGATCTACCCAAGGACACTACATAGTTAGAAATAGCAGTCCTTACGTATGATTGGATATAAATGAGAACGGGAATAATGCCGACTAAGATTGAGCTAACACTAGAACAATCACAACAAGGTGTTAGTAATGACGTCTTGGTAAGCATTGAAGGAGTTGAAGAATGAAAAAGAAATGTATGGATAAAGGGTGAAAATAAAGAAGCTCTCCACACACTTTAGGCAGAAACTGGGTCAATACATAATCTATCAGATTCATAAAGATGAATTCTGGTATTGAAGACAAGACATCATGAACCCAGTGATGCACTACATAACCCTTCCCAGCCATTCAAGTTTCTCTCAATAGATACTTGTCTCATTTGTCACAGAGATACACACGAATTCTATTAACTTTCTCACTCCGAGTTAGTTGATATTGAATAGGTGACAGTCTGCTTCAGCCTCTGAGTACTAAAACCAAAATACACTAATCGAGTCTAGAGCCAAAAGATCAATAAATAAATCTCATTATGACACATTCCATTACAAACACTTGTTGAACATCATTAAGTTCATAAGCTGTTAACAAGAGTCTTACGCATAATCCTTGTGATTCTACCAGAACATTTAGAGTGATACTCTTTAGTATTCATAGTGACGAATGGAAATCCTTCCAGAGTCAACCTCAAACAGCTCTGCGGTCGGTGACTTATGAGATTCTATATGAATCAAGCTTGTGTCAACTGGATATCGATTCGGTCCAGTAAATGAACTGATGACTCAATTAGAAAGATAGTCACTATCTGGTTCACTCATATCGTGTTGTCTGCTTTGAGACATTCCGGTATTAAGAACAAGCAAGTACAGTGAATCTAATGCATACACGTTAGAGGATCTAAAATTTAAGCTGGAAACCCTGTCAAGGAGATTCTTTGAATCTACCTGATCACAGGTATAATATTTATACTGTAAAATGGTCCTACGGAACCGTAGGTTAATGCAACCGAATCTCGACGAATGACACATCCATATTTGTCCATATCTACTGTTTATCACTAACTTTAAAATGCAGGTACAAACGACGGTGTTGCAGCCTCATTCCAGCATAGTCGAATTCACTACCACATGCTCATGCTAAAACTACAAAGACATACTATAAGCATCATGATTCAAGAATCAAGAAAGCTCAAGAATTCAAGAAAAAGACTTTCGCAAACTCTGATATACAAGATCTTCCTTTAAGATATCAAGTCTATTAAGGGAGATTGTTAGCAAGCTTTCAAGATGATGCAAAGTATGAGCATGTTGGTCAAGACACAAGATCACAAGATGGCAAAGACGATCAAGACAAACACAGAAAAGATTTAAAGATCTCGGAACAAAAGACAAAGTCGAAAGACAATGACAAAAAGCTCAAGAACAAAGATCACATAGCATGAAGGAACAAGCCTGCAACATAATAAAGACCAAAGATTCAAGAACTCAACGACAAAGCAATCTCAAGAAGTTCAAGGAAGCAAGATTCAAGATCTCACATTAGGAATTCGAAGACCACACATTAGGGGAGATTGTTAGCCTCAAAATATGTTTTGAACATGGAAGCTCATAATCTGCAGAAAGCCTCGCTTTGGGGGAGATTGTTAGCCTCAAAATATTGAGTCAAACAAGGAAGCTCGGCTACGAATCATGGAAGCTCGGTCTTTACTTAATGATATGTTGTAATAGGCTAGAAAGGGTAAACGGGCTCATTTTTGTAATCTAATTGGTCACATGTATCGGGCTTAAGCCTAACCAAAACCTGAGCCTGGCCTGTGCTAGAAAAGCTAGGCGTCCAACTTAAGGAGTCTAGGTATAAATACCCCTCTCCAAGTGTGGAGAGGGTGTTGGTTCTCATTTGTATTTTCGCACACTTATTAGAATTTAACCATTCACTTTCTCTTTCTAACTTATCTCTACTCTTCTTCCTTTTCTCTTATCTATTTTCTTGGTTCCTAAATGTAGTATCATACGCCTCGGGTGGGTTTAGTGGTTTTGTTGTGGTGATATTGAGCTTATACGGCTTATGTGTGATTTATTTTTCATTCGAAATGATTAAGCTTTTTTTGCACACAAATACAAAAGTGGCTTAGCTTTTGTTGTCTTCTTTCTCTCATTATTTGGTTTCTAACAAACTTACGCAGCCCAGTATTCAACCTATATCCATGTTTATTGGGCTTGTAACAGTTTATTTTAAAGTTTTATAGGTCACGAAATACTTTTTAGTATATTAGGTTTTTAGCTTATTTTGTCATCAACTGCTTTTGTCTTGTAAAACAGTGTGGGTTTTGTTGTGACAAAAGGGAACACATCCTTGTATTGTCATCAGCCGACAAAGAATTTTCACCTTTTGGTTCATACCGTTTACACTTTCATTCGAGTTATTTTCTTGTTGAAAACTACCATTCCAGAGCTTAAAACAGCTTATCTTAATCTAGTTCAACAACTTTAACGTTTTTTACCTAAGTTAAAGAAGCTTATTTGTAGTCATTTTCGTTGCTTATTCCGATTGTTTAAAATGCTTTTCATAGCTTATTTCAAAGCTTCAAATACGTTGGCTTATTTCTTAGTAAATTAGCTTATTTTTTACCTTATTTTTGTGGTCTACGGGTTGAAACAAGGGACAAGGTGACACAGATCCCATTGTTTAGCTGAAACGAAAAGGACAATAGTTTTGTGTTTTGGCAAAAAGACAAGAAACAGTACGATAGCGGTTTGCTTAAATTTGGCCATGGCGGTTTACTTAAACCTCCAAACATCAGTTTGATAACAGGTGCCAGTGGTTTATACACTTTCATGGTTTACCGAAACAAGCCGCTGCCCATTTTTATAGTTGCCAGCGGTTTAGTGTTCGCAAATTGCTAGCGGTTTAGTACTTTAATATATCGCAGCAGTTTAGTGTTGGCAGTAGTTTAGTGATCGCAGAGGTTTGCTAGTGCCAGCAGTTTGTCATTTGAATTTAGCTAGCGATTTGCTCTACATAAGTGGTAGCGGTTTGCGTTTTGTAATAGGGGAACTAAAGAGGTCGTGGTTTATTACATTATATAACACGAAACTCAGCTAAAATTTAATCGTTTCTACAAAACATGCATTAACAACAAATCATAATTACAAACAATTATACATTCACGGTTTCTTCTTGATTTTGTAAAATTCCGTAAAAGTCACTTCTTTTCTCGGTTTAAATCATAGATTTGTAAAATCCCGTGGACGTTAATTGAATTCATTTAACCAAAACTTCAATCACAACACATCTACTTAAGATCCTACAAAATCATTTTCACTTCATAACAAACAAATCATTCATCATGACTACTCCAATCACAACTTCTACAACCGGCAGTCAAATGCATAACAACATCATGGCAGCTGGTTCAAGGGATCATCCACTAATGCTTGCAACGGGAAGATATGCACAGTGGCAATCACGTTTCTTAAGATACATTGATACAAGACCAAATGGTGATGCCCTGAGGAAATGCATTCTTGAAGGACCTTACACTCCTTCTACTGTCACAATTCTAGCTGTACATGCAACAGATGATTCTCCAGAAGTTCCAGAACGAACAGCAGTTGAGACAATCTTGGATATGTCTCCTGAAAATAAAGCTCATTATGGATCAGAAAAGGAAGCAATTTATTTACTATTGACTGGAATTGGAGATGAAATATACTCAACTATTGATGTTTGCAAGACAACTCATGACATGTGGATAGCTATTGAAAGACTACAACAGGGTGAATCTCTTAACATTCAAGATGTCAAGATGAATTTGTTTTGGGAGTTTGGAAAATTCACTTCTCATAATGGAGAGTCCATGGAGTCATATTACTCCAGATTTTACAAGATGATGAATGAAATAATAAGAAACAACTTGACAATTTCTACGATGCAAGTCAATGTTCAGTTTCTTTAACAACTTCAACCAGAATGGTCAAGATTTGTGACAATTGTCAAGCAACAACATGACTTGGATACAATATCATATCACAAACTCTTTGACGTTCTAAAACAGTATCAAAAGGAAGTTAATGAAATCCATGCTGAGAGAATAGCTAAGAATGCAAACCCATTAACACTTGTTGCTGCTGCTTAACAATATCCATATCCTTATTATCAAGCACCAAAATCTCACAAATCATATGCACCACCATCAAAACAATCATCTTCCACCAGATCTCATGCATCTACCAAGTACAAAGGCAAAGAGATAGCCAAACCAATCACACCTCCATCTGAGTCAGCTTCTGAAGAAGACAGTGATCCAGAACAAGCTTAGAGAGATAAGGATATGCAGAAAAACTTAGCACTCATTGCAAAGTACTTCAAAAATATCTATAAACCTACCAACAACAACCTCGGAACTTCTTTAAACTCCAGAAACAAGAATGTGGATACTTCTCCAAGATACAAGAATGATAATCTGACTGGGCAGTTTGGGAATCAGAGGATAGTGACTGTTGCTAGGGCTAGGGAGACTGTAGGCAGTCAGGTATTACAGCAGATTGGGATACAGTGTTTCAATTGTAAGAAATTTGGTCATTTTGCTAAGGAATGCAAGAAACCAAAAAGGGTAAAAGACTACTCGTATCACAAGGAGAAGATGTTGTTGTGCAAACAAGCTGAGAAAGATGTTCCATTACAAGCAGAGCAAGCTGATTGGCTAGAGGACACGGATGAAGAGATTGATGAACAAGAATTGGAAGCACAGTACAGATATATGGCAAAGATTCAAGAGGTTCCTACTACAGACTCAGGAACTGATACTGAGCCATTGGAACATGTATAATATGATGCTAA
>BQNB010209223.1:0-10352 GCA_026074375.1 Tanacetum coccineum
AGTGCACAGGGTGCTTACAAATTTGGGTTTTTACGAGACCTTTAAAAAGGCCTACCCGGTGAACAGAATATAAGACATTGAATACAATCCTAATCGGGCTGGTCGCAAGAGAGTCTAATGTTACCAAGGTTTACATTTCGAACTTGGACTATGAATTTAGGATAAACTTCATATGATCTAAAAGCGTATTAAGAATTTAGAATGCTATTATAAACATACTACTAATAAGGAGTTACATCAAGAGAAAAAAATTCACATTCACAACTAAAACTAAAGTGGCTCTCGATGTTACAAAAATGAATCAATTCCATATGTTTCTCTCTTATATTTCATACCTCAAACGCTGTACCATCTTTGCATAGCTTCCTCTACCATATCTGATCTTTCCAGTATGCTGTAATTAAGAATGTAATAAGATCTCCTCCAGGGATCTTGCCTAATTTTTAACTTAGGAAGCTGCCCTAAACTTGGATAGACTTCCTTCTGACGACGAAGCAGCACTATTTTTCAGCATGTTAGTATTAAAAACTTTTGAGGGATGACAAAGGTGTGCCCCTACCTTTTCCATGCCTCCCCTGATTTTGTTCAAAACAAGCTGCATCTTCACTCCCACTGCACCCGTTTAGTGGTTTCATCTGTCTAGATGTATGCACTAAGCAGTCCCTATAGATCTACTTTGTGTTTGTACATAGTTTAGTGTGTGGGCTGGAGCTTATACCGGTGTCATGAACGAAGTGGTGTTGTCTTTGATGATGAGTAAACATACTCAAGAAAGTTCTTGAGACTCGATAGCAGACCTGCCTTCATGCACATACATTAGGGTTCCTAGACTGTATAGCATTGCGTTCCTTAGATTACAGAAGTTAAACAGTTTAGGTAACTAGAATGTGAATTCGAAAATAATTCTAGGATGTGTTGACGGTATTATTTTAATAGACAAATAACCTGGAGGTTGTTGCGTTTGAAAGGCGAGATTTAGTTTCCTCTTACTAGATAAAAGATTCAAGCTGATTGTATATCGAAACTAATCCACAACAAACCTTTCTTATATGCGTGAGCTGCTTGGCATAACTTCCTTAACAGCCTCTAGACCACATTTCTTCACAAGCATTTCAAGGAGCAACCTCACCTGTTAGAATAACATATGATAATCTCAGGGCTTTTCCAACAACGATTTAGCAAATACTGGTTTAGAAAATAAAAATGTTCCTATCTGTTATATTTTTTTTTATCAATTTTATACAATCTCAAAAGATGCAAACCAAGATTCTTATATCTTTGTATTCTAAAAATAAGTTTCGACTCTATGATGTGGTTATAATTTGAACAATGGAAGAACAATTTATGGCAATCACTACACAAATTTTCATCACATGGTACAATACTTCAAGGACAGACTTTCACCGAGTTTTAAGAGATTGCTATTGATCATCTACCCTCCCTAACGATCACTTATATTTTGAACAACCAACTTTATTTACTGGCGACAAAATTGAAACTGGATAGAAACCAATCAACTCCGAGTTGGTTGGGTATAGTACCATAAAACCAATATATAATTAAAGAAGCTTAAGTGCTTTATTAACCTTTGTTTTGAAATGATTCTTGTGGCTACCTTACCAGCTCAGCAGGGCCTCCACCATTCCCATCATATATAGGTCTGCAACCCTTGGGCTTGTGATATTGCAACTAATACCTTAAGCAAACCTAAATTGGCCTGCAACAATAAGCATCGTTCTGAACTTAGACTCTTGAACATAGTACATACGGTAAAAGCCACCACACCCTTCTTACACATACTGATGTATTGCATGTTCACGAATCCCGGAAGAGTGGTTTTGTTCAGTCATTATTTACATGATCATTACTAAAATCTATGTTTTTCTTTTTACAATCAACTCTACTTACTTTATTAATTGCTTTGTTCTTTCTCTAGAGAAAGAGAAACGTGGATGGAAGAACAATGAAAGCCTTGGATATAGATCAGTGAACTCATAAGTCAAATGAGCTATGCCCTTCACTGCTGCCCTAATCATATGAGGTGTCTCCCCAATCCCCAGCAAGGCCACCAGCCACCTACACCAAAATTAAGCCACTGAGATAAAAATCACTTCTACACAACTACAACAAACCAATGTGTTGCTGTCAGGAAGGTTCTTTACCGTAGTTTCCTTAGTGTGATAGAATACTGACACGTAAGGTGTATGCTCATATAAACTAAGCATGCTGATAATTATTATAAATATGTGGATTTTTTTTTTAATCATAAGCATGGTTATCTGATAAGTTATTCAAGTTCATATTTCAATGCTAAAAATGCATATCCAAAGACCCATGTTATTATATAACTCATGTTTATATACTAAATGATTTCCATTATATTTGTACAACATCAAAGTAAATAAATCGATTAATCGAGTTTCCATAGAATTAGCAGAATGGGCAGGGGGTTACAGGTTGGGCAACGGATCAAAAGGGGCACTATATTGGTACAGGTCAAAACATGTTAGGCCATGCTGGCAACTAACACCTATTTTATTGTAATTCTCCAACATCTATATTGTGTAAATATGATACAGAAAAGAATACTTTACCATAGCATAATGCATAATTGTAAAGTGTACACATTAAAATTATATATGTTTTATTATACAGGTTAAATGGGCCGACCCGCAAAAACGTTTAACACGTGCAATGTGCTAACTTTTGTACATAAAACATGTTAAATGGGTCAACCCGAAACCCGTTTAACCCGCCATCCCAAGTATATATACAAGTGTGTAAACAGGTTAAGATTGGCATACCTAACCCGATTATTTAAATGGGTCAGATTTGTGTTAAGATTTTATGACCCCCCAACATGTCACCCCGAACCCGCCAACCCCGAACCCGACCCGAATTGCTACCCCTATGTGGTACTACTATCAATGTTGTTGGATGCTTTAGCGCTGCAACTCATACTAATGCTTTTCTTATTTTTTTGTATTTTAATGTTAGCAAAGACACAATTGAAGATAAAATCATCAAAGAAAAAAAGTACGAAACGTAACTAATAAAAAAATTGTGTTGTACTGTAACATGGGTCAGGGGGGGTTAAAAGGTGCGAAACACTTGCACTTGTCGTATGGACATATAAGCATATATAACAAGTTCACAACACATGCTATTTTAAGAAGATGAGTTAGGTATATACAAATAAATGTTTCAAAAAAGTTCATAGCTAATTTGTTTTCTATTCAAAAAGCAACAAAATATATTAAAAACCACAAGAAAACTACATATAGATGACATATAACCTGCGAAGCACACATACATGATCTTGTTTCTGTTTGGTTTTTTAACTTTGAGGGTTCTAATTTGTTTCATTTCCTCGGGGCTTATTTGGGTCAACATCAAAATCACTCCGGAATGGAAACCGATGGCTCGGCCCTCGTGAGTGGGTTCTTGGCCTCGAAGTTGACAAGAGTTTTTTCATCTCTTTTGTAGTCCTTGCAGTTAAAGCCTCAGGTAGAGTCTAGATTATGTCGTTTGTTTTTTTATTATAATCTGTAATGTTTTTGCTAGTAGCAGTTATATTTTATATAAATCTATTTGCCCTTAAAAGAAAAAAAAGCAAGACAACTGCAAAGTTGATATCTAATTAATTGGTGAACGTACCTCAATTTTCATTGAGTTAAATTGCTAGTAGCAGTTATATTGCATGCACCATTTGACATCCTTTCAAGTGACATATTATTAATTGCTCAAACTAATTAACCAATTGACTCAACTTCCTTCACCAAGTAAAAAATACAAAGACTTGTTTTTGACTCAATTTCCGCTACCTATAATTTATAAAAGATCCCAAGAAAGCTATATATATAAAGAAAGTCTTGAAATTAGAAGTCTTGAAAAAGTTTCATTCAGGTTAATATGGTTTACTATCTAAACTGTAAACTAGCAAAATGACGAGGTTTTTCATATATCCATGTTTTTCGTGAAGCGTGATTTTTTAAGAACAATACCATCTTGATAGAGTCTGAATTGGCTAACAACAATACCATCTTGATAGAGTCTGAATTGTGAATGGAAATTAGTCGTTAACATTGAACACGAAGCAATAAGCTATTATCAACAACATATATATATATATATAAGTGGTGAAAGAGAGCAAGATCTAATGCATGCAACGTTGTTTGATTCAAGTTTAAATTAAAATAGACAAATGATGACATAAACCCCATGTATGATGAATCATTGGCCGGCGTCATTATCACCATCATCTGATGACGACTTGTCATCATCATCTTGATCTTCATTGTCTTCTTCTTCATCATCTTGTTCATCTCCTTGATCTTCACCACCGTCATCTTCTTCATCATCATCTTCGGAATCACTGCTGCTGCTGCTGCTGTAAACGGGTGGTGGAGGTGGAATGTCGATCACGGGCTACATTATTATAAAACAACCAAAAAAATAGTTAAAACTTTAATAATATAAACTTATACTATCAAGTAGAGGATATTTGACTTACCAGATTGCAGGTGCGTTCATGGCGGACAACGCCGTAAAAGTCTCCATAGCGAATGTTAAGCTGCCATTCAACTCGGAGACAGTGTTCGCATTGGAGTTCTCCGTTTGCAAGGTGGTTCACCATAGTGTGAGAGTGTTTTGTGTGTGTCTTGGTTGGTGATCAAGTGTGTTGGCTATATATATATAGGGAGGGAAATAATGATCCAAGAGTGTAACTGTCTCTCTTAGCATGCAATTTGGGTTTACTTCTCTTGAGCAACTAACCATAACTAGATTATCATGTTTCTATATATTCTCAATGTCTAATTAACTCAAAAGTTAAGGTCCCTTGTTGGTGTAACGTAATATTAATGAGTATGCTATATCAAATGCCATGAAAATTAATGAGGGTATCAAATTGTTGGTGTATCAAATGTTCTAGTTATACTAATCATTTCATATTTATTTTATGGTGCCCACATCATATTCCAAAACTCATATTTATAATTAAGTGTTTGATCGAGTTACCATAATAAGGGCGCATTATACTGCATTAAATTTTGAGAAAAAATGATTAATTGTACATAATAATAAGCAACATATAGTTGGCCCACCAAATCAAAGAGATTCATTGTAGGAAAAATAGCATTACTTCTAAAATATATACATCTATTGGCAGATACCATTTTGAGAAAAAAGATTAATTGTACATATAGTTGGCACATACGAATAATGATATTCACTGTTTCGCAAAAGTTGTTCATCTAGCTTGAAAAGAGAAACATTTGTTTAAAACTTTTTAACCAATTCGTATTTTTTTATATTTAATTTTTGTAATTATAAAACAAATTTAATACTACGTCACTTACATATTTGCCTCTTTGCCCCAGCGACAACTCCGGGGTATCCCGGGCGTCAATGTCGCCCATGAGAAAAATTCAAATAAATTAACTAGTTCAACGTGGCAATCTTTTTTGTAGTTTTTGGTACCTTTTCCGGGCGGACTATGTCGCCCGGATAGTTTTTTAATATTTTTTCCACAACTTTTCCGAGCGACATGTCGCCCGAGATAAATTTTTAAAATTTTTTTCCCAACTTTCCTCACACCAATTCTGACACACGCCAATGCCACATAGGCATTCTCAAGGCTTTCTATTGGACAAGATGACGCAGCAATAGTCAAAGGGACAAAATCAAAGTATTCAAGATGCACCAAGATTAGAGTTTTCCATATACAAAAATGGAATGATTGGAAAGAAGGGATGGATCACACAGTGAAAAGGACATATAGTTTTAGGAGTAGAGTAGTTCTGCTTACAGCTTATTCTTATGTTTTATGTCTTTTAAATATTGTCAATTTACTTTTCAAAGCATTGTACCGTCAAGGATCATTTAACAAGAAGTGAGTTCTAAATTCCCTTTTACAGCTTATTTATTGTTTTTGCTTATTGCACTGCTTATTTCTGCTTATTAAATGCTATGATTTCTTATTTTGTCATTTTGAATGCTTTTTATATTTATGTTATGGTTTTTATGTCCTTGGTGATGTTCATTTAAACTGCTTGTTTTTAGTCTAAATTGCTTAATTCAAATGTGCTTATTCTTATGCTTAAGTCTGTGAATTTATTGCTTATTTGTCCTTAAGTATCCTTGTGCTTAATTTGTTTTCAGTTTTTATAAGTTTTCTAAGTTTGTTTCAAGCTTAAAATGAAAATCAAAAATTTAAAGGGGTGTTTGGCACAAACAGTACTATTTGATTGCCTTGTGACCTTTAAGCCAACTTTGATAAGCTGTTAGAAAGCCTTTAGGTTAGTTTTTATAAGCTTTTATGTTTTAGAATTCATTTTTAAGGTTTTTAGAAATCATGGTTTGAATATGTGGATTTCTAGTTTGATAACAAAGTTTATTTGCTTTGATCTTGATTAGAGGTAATCCTGTGATGTTTTCATTCTTGATTTGGTCCATAATGCAATAGGATATAGTGTGCAATTGTCTATTTTGGTTAATTCAAAATCTGTCAGTTCTTTGTGTAATTTTCTAAGTTTAAAAGCTCAATTTTCAATAGCAAAATTGAATTAGAATAAGTTTGTTTTAGGGTTTGATTTTGAGAATACAAGAAGCTTATACATTAGGCTCAATCTGTTTGAGCTTATTTTAGTTTTTAAAGTTCATTTGCTAGCTTAAAACCAGGGCTGCAAAAGCCCTTTTGTCTTTTATAAAAACATTGAAAAAAAAAACCAAAAACATAAGAAGTTGCTTAGATAGCCCTTTTCATTTGTAATTTTACAGCTTATTATTGATTTCTAGAGCTTAATTCTTGCTTATTCTAGTAGCTTATAGTATTAGCCTTATCTGTTTTGAAGTTTTTTATGGGGGTTTATACAGAGCGTTGTTTTATTACAATTACTTTTTTACATGGAAAAAAACGACCCCCGACAAAAAATACAAAAACATAATAAAAGTGCAAATATATGTTCGTTTTTGGGTTAGTGTAATGTGTAGGGTACAGGATATCAAGGTGAAAAGGACAAAAAAATTAAAGATAAAATCCGAACAAAAACGAGCAGGGCATCGAAATAGAGCTGCGACGAGAAAACGAGTCCACGATACCTATGATTTTTATTGGGCAGCCCGTAACCGTTTATAGGGGGCAGACAACAATAAGCTAAGCCCATTTTGAGCCCAAATATAAATCTCGAAGATATGAATTTTAGTATGATGACGTCATCATGTTGTCATTATCACATGGTGGCTAATTAAATCAAAGAAGTGCACGTGATAGAGCACTCAAATGTGAAGGGCCAGTAACGACATGACACGTGGCGAGGGAAATTTTACTTCTCAAAATTCATTTCATATTTCATACAAGGTAATGATACAACGGAGTTTATAAGTGACAAAAGTTGTCGTACGGATATAGCCATGTAGAATTAGAGGTTAAGTGGCATTCAATTAACCAGTTGATGATCAGGCATCATATTTTCGACGATCGGAGGGAATGTAAAAGAAAGCCAATGATTGGTTGGTGCAATTTTACAAAACTCACCCTCTTGTAGCTATAAATATTACTCCACCCCCACATTTTTATGTTAGTTAGATTTAGTTTTATTAGTTAGATTTTAGTAGTAGTTTTAGTTTAGTTTTCTCTCAAAAAAAATGTAGCTTATTTAGTCTCTTATTTTCAGCTTATTAATTTTGTAAAAGCTATTTTAGCTTATTAAGGATTATTGTAAAAGAGATTCGAACAACTGAAAAAGAGTGCAACGAGCTTATATGCTCGGCTAAATTTTAAGCCTAGTCACTTTTTATGTTTCGAGGGCAATTTTAGATTTTTGTTAGCTTATTTCTATATTAGATCTAGCTTGTTCTTAATGTTTGTAGTTTCATTGATCCTATGTTTCAAAATGCTTATTCCATATCTTATTTTGAATCTCTTGTCTAGCTTAAACTCTATTTAGTCTTCCTTATAGGTTATTTCGAGTTGGTTCTTTATATATCGTTGTTATAGCTTATTTCATAAACAATCATTTCCTTAAGATTAGAAGATCGAACACGTTTTTTTTAGTTTCATTTTGTTAAACCAAATTGTGTGTGAGATTGTGCAAAGACACGGGCTTGGCCCAATTTTTTATTAAATCAGTTTTGAAAGTCACATAATTACAAATTTCGTGTATAATTTTCGTTTCATACAAGTTTAAATTAGTTTATTAATTTTTTGTCTTAACCTTATTTGTTTTGTGATGACGAATCCGGTCCACTCATGAGGCGCGGAGCTTACGGGTTTATTTAGCTAGACCGACTTTAATTAGTTGTTTTAGTTAAATAAATCGGGTGATATTCGTTTATTTGCGGGTCTCCAATTCGGTTCCATTTTCTAATCCTTTTTCAATTAATTAGTGTAGTTTTATTTTATTGTTTTATAATATGCTTTGATTTATGCCATGCTTAGTGTAGCTTTATTTTTAAAATGTTTAGTTTTTATTTCATTATGAGTAGTGAGTAGTTTTCTTATGTTTGCTAAGTGATTAGTGATTTGGAATTTAGGTGCGGGTTTAAAAAGGTTTAAAAAATTGTTAGTCACTAACATTTTTCTTTTCGATTTACATTCCGTCATTTACTTTTAGTGCAATTTAAATACTTGTCATTTATTTTAAAAAGCATTTACTTTACTTGTCATTTAATTTCTTTAAACATGTTTTCTAAAGATTTTGATTTGTTAGACCTAAATCCGCACTTAATGAACATTTCACGTCACTTAGCAAGCATATTAGTCATTTATATTTTTTTAGATAAATTTTAGTATAATCTTGTAGTTTAAATCGTAGAATTAATATTAGTTTAATTTTTAGTATAAAAATAGTTTAAAACCAAAATTTTAGCTTTCCTTTTATATGCTTTCCTTTTAAGTAGATTTAGAAAACAAAACCAAAACTTTTATGCTATTCAAGCTCGATTTACAACTTGAACGTAGATTTCCATTCACCTCTCGTCGAGGAAACGACCCGTAAGGTTTTTGAGATATCGCTTTGGTTAAAAGTGAATTTCTTGAACCCGACGGTAATACTATACTATACTATTATTGGCATATCCTTATTAGTACGAATCTATATATTATATTATATATTTTATACGTGTTAATTTGGACGGATCAAGCTTTTAGGCACCAGCTTATTGATTAAGTAGCTTATAAATTAGCTTAAAAGTACCCCCTTAGGCTGTTTTGTTAAACAGTTTTATCAAACAGCTTATTAGAGATTCTGAGCTTATGGCTTGTTGGATTTGCTTAATTCTTGTTTAGGTTTGCTTATTAGGTCAGGTCAAAGGTTTTATAAGCTTATTTGACCTTGGGCTAAGCTTTTAGAAGCTTATGTTAAAGGCTGAGTTTAGTAAAAAAAAAGCCTTTAAGTTTTAAGTCATTCTGTCATTTTCATTAGCTTATTTCTGGCTAATTAGTGGCTTTTAGCAAAAAGGTGTTTTATAAAAAGTGCTTATTTACATGTGATCTTTAAGTTTTTACAAAAAGATTTTAAAAAAATAAGTGCAAAAAGGAAGTCTTAGGGGTCGAACCTGAGACCTCCTCTTCACACACATACACGCTTTAACACTACACTCCACTACCATCTGCCCTTGGGTCTTTTTCGTTTAGTATTTGCGATATTTAATATATAAAGGCTTTAACTAGTTTAAGCTTTCGAGCTTATTAGCTTATTTGCAGCTTATTCATTCAGCTTCTTTTCCAGTTTGTATTTTTCTTAGATTCTTCATAGTGCAAAGTATTTTTCCCAATTTTTCCAAAATTTTAATAATTAGTTTACTATTTTTAATATTTAATTTAGATTAAAAGTGTTTTTAATTCATAATAAATTAAATAAAAGTCAAAAAAATTTAATTCTTTTTTCTAAAATTTTCTTTTATCATTTAGGACTTTCAAAAATGAAATTTGCTTTTCTAAGGGTAAAATTTGAAGTTTTAGTTTTTTAAGTCGCGTTATTATAATCCCGTTATAGTTTTTCATGTTTAATTCATAATTGCTATAATTGTCGCTTTCCTTTGTCTGTTTTTGCATTATTAATGTAGAAATTAGAATCCAAATCAAAAATCTTAAATCTATTCAAAATCCCGATCACAAACGTTAACTTGAAGTTCAATTCACGCCTCGCAGGAACAAAAACAACCCGGGAAACGACTAGAAAGTTCACTTTCGAAATCGATGCTTCCGGAACTATATTTTATTTGTGAATTGGTTTGCCGCTCCCTCCCTCCCTCCCCCCTCTCTCTCTGTCTCTCTGTCTGTCTGTCTCTCTCTCTCTCTCTCTCTCTCTCTCTCTCTCTCTCTCTCTCTCTCTCTCTCTCTCTCTCTC
>BQNB010209226.1:0-10351 GCA_026074375.1 Tanacetum coccineum
GACACCTTTAAGTCGACCTAGCTTCAAGAAACCAACGTAACCTTGGCTCTTGATACCACTTGTTGAAAAATAAGTCCAACAAACCTTGAAAGCTAGCGCGGAATATGGACTCAAAGAAAACACACGCGTGACCCCAAACGTTACATTGAATTAATTAACGAATGAGCAAAAAGAATGTACAAATCATCTCTATCCTAAATAGAATAGGAAACATCCTTGCCTTTAAAAGGCAAGCTTATTTAATCCTAGTTATAGTCTATTCCTAATCTAAATTACAATGTACACTTAACCCCCTAACCTTAGTTTAAGTTTATTCCTAATATACAACAAACGGATCAACGACTTTTAAATAAATAAGCTAAACACGACAAAATCCGCATAAAACATAATAAAGTCTACAAAAAGGGCTGCCTAGCCACAAAACTTGCAATATCTGCAAGATACAAGCCAACAAATGTTTAGATAACATGTTCTAAATGTACAAGTCGACGCATGTTTATATACGGGTTGCCAAAATATACTTCAAGACACAAAATAGCATATACGTACCCATATATAACATGTCCTAAATCTCCTCATCCCCGTCGGCGTCCTCATCCGCGCCCGGCTCATCATCCCCGCCCCCGCCACTCCCGCTGCCCCCACCGACCTCATGTTGTGACTCAAGCTGCGTAAGCAGCTGGGACATCCGGTCGTCACTCCTGACTACCGTCCTCAGCATGGCGAGCTCTTTCCTTAGCCGGTTATTATCTTCTTTTACCTCATCAACATCGGCGTCGGTGTACGTGCCTCGAGGCTCGTTGATAGAGATGACGTCCCTGCCTTGTCCGGCCAAAACCCTACCAACACCGGGAATGTGCCCCCGCTGCTTGCCCTTTCGAACCATGGCCATTATCTGGTCCTCAGTGTAGGGCACACCCGTCGGCGTATTGGCGCCTAGATCCCTCAGCCGGATCATCTCCTCCTATGTAGTGACAAAAAAACGAGATAGTTAATATATTAGTTGGGTTACTACATTATGTCTCGACAAATCATTTGTGTAATTGTGTATCACTTTCGAGTTACGTATGATAAAAAGCATGCTAAACTGTATAAGCAAATTACTTTGGAGTCAATGATTTGTTGCTTAATTTAAAAATATTGGTATATAACTTTTTACTGCAATAAGATATCATACTTGGATTTTGAGCAAGTCTTCAAGCTCTTTCACGACAAGATCCATAGGAGGTCGTTGCATTCGATCATAATGCAAGCATCGATAAGCAATTTCTGAGAATTTATTCAAAGAGTCTGAATTCAAATGTTCCTTCAAACTAGGATCAATAATCTCCTCCAATCTCTTCTTATCATAGAACTCTCTAGCCAATGGGCCTGATAATAAGATATCATCATTGTCTTTGACAGTGCACAATCTTCCACAAAATACTTCAAATAGTACCATGCCGAAGGAATACACATCCGATTCTTTCTTCACCATGCCAGTAATCATGTATTCTGGTTCACAATAGCCCAGTGTGCCACAAACATTGGATATAACAGTGCTTTTATCTAATCCAGCAAAACTTAACTTAGACAATCCAAAATCAGAAATTTTTGCGACAAAATTCTGATCTAACAAAATGTTTGCACTTTTTACATCTCGATGGATTATGGTTAAATGCTTTCCAACATGATAATGGATGTGATCCAACCCACGAGCCGCACCAACACATATTTTGAGTCTTTGGAGCCACGTAAGAGTATAATTAGTGGTATTGTTACGCCTCAAATATTGATCCAAACTTCCACGTTGTGCATATTCATAAACTAAAATTTTCTCCTTATCTTCTTCACAATAGCCAAGAAGAGATATCAAGTTTGGATGTTTTTTACCAGAAAGTAAATGAATCTCGGTTAGAAACTCCTTTAGCCCTTGTCCAAACTGCGTGTTTAACCGCTTTATAGCCACCAGGACAGATCTGCCAGCTGACTTGTTAAGTTTCCCTTTGTAGACAAAGCCATATCCACCTTTTCCAATACAATCTTGGAAATTTGTGGTTGCTACTTGTATCTCCTTTAATGATATTACGAGGCGTTGCCACTCTTTTGGTCTTAACATCGACCCTTTATTAGATGAATTTTTTCTAATCGACTTCTTCACGACATCCTCGTCAGTACCCTGTTTACTTTTTACATCCTCCAACTTTACTTCCTTCCCGTCTTTCATATTACCATCTTCATTAGCAACCACCACAGTGGGCTTTAAACCGCCAATTACGCGGTCCACATTAAGTATTCTTGTATTAGATCTTTTGTTATCATCAACTAATGCATAGTCTTTAAATGCATCAACTTCTACATCACCATTTTCAGATTCCATCCTACTTTCTTTAGGTAAAAGTCTGTCTTTTGAATTATTATATCCTGTAGGCAGATAGAGACATGCAAAGAATTAGTACAACTCCCCTTATCAGGAGGAATCCACTGAGATACACATTTGCTTTTGCAATTCTTGTAGCCCCTAATTCCAGATTACCTTTCTGATTCTCTACACCATCCAAATTAACTTTTGTATTAAATGAATGTTTTCCACTCAGACGAGGAGCAGCAATCTCTTTCTGAGCATTTTCCTTTTTGAGTTCGGCTTGTTTATAGTTCTCTTCATGAGCTTTCCGAAAGAGCCTCACAAAGTCCAAAAGGGTCTGAGTAACTGCACAGTTGTAAACCATATACATACATATCATTCTTCTGTTATTTTTTCAACATAGGGTTATAATATGATATGAACCAAATCGATAATGAGGTAGACGATTAATAAAGAGCAAAGATAGGAGCTTTTGCACTACAAGGTCATCATACTTTCTCAAAATATCTATATAAGTCACTGTACAATTTTTTTGTTTATTCAAGTTATTCTACTTTTTAAAAATTTGTAAAATAGTCATCCAACGTTTAGTATATCACGTTTAAGTCACTCGTGTGACACCTCATTTCCATGTCAACGTAAACTAATTCCAACTAAGCATCATCATGCTGAGTCATCTCAAACTAAGCTTTTACATCATTTTCAACACTATCTTAGTATCTTTATAAATACAGTTTTCGGTTTTAAGGTTTTACTTTATCTGATATATGTGGTTATATATTTGTAGTTTTTCAAAATCAAATACTTCTCAGTTTTGTAAAAAAAAAAAAATTGGTTCTACTCTTGATGTATTAATTAACTTTAAAAATTTGGTTACTACTCTTGACGTATTAGTTAACTTTTAGCGGCTGTGTATACCATTTAAGTGTGTTCATTAAAACTATGTGTAATCTTGTTTAGTTTCCTAATAATTTTAATTTATTGTGTTCATTAAATCAAAATTAGACAAGATCTTCAAATTTGATTATACAAACTTCTAAAAACTTAATTAATTAAAAGAATTTGTTTACACAACCTTTATAATCTATAATTATATAGATTTTGTATAAATAAAAATCCAAGAAATATTTTCAATATTAAAGCACCATTCCCGAGCTTGAGTTTGAATGACAGCTCTTGATGAAGATGGGGAAAAGCGAACGAACAACAGCGGTGGAGGATGCGGCGATGATGGCTTGATTAATGGCGGCGACATTGTTGGCCGACACAACGATGGCCATGGTGTGGAGAGACGGTTATAGATGATGGTTTATCTATGGTGGTTGTAGGTTATTGTGATGGTGAATGTTCATTGACGAGAGAAGATAATACCAGTTTATGTGAACATTACTATTTCAACTTTTAAATTAATCACTATTTTTTGTTGAGTAATATGCCCCGTATACAAGTAACGCCACATGAGATGCCACAACAAAACTAATTTGCCACATTATTAAGCAGTAACTAGTAAATTATAAAAAGATGACTCAATTAAACATTATGTAAAGTTCAGTGATATGAATAAATAAAAAAGTTATATATAGTGACTCAAATGAATATTTTAATAAAATATAGTGGTCTATTAGTGCAAAAACCCGCAAAGATAGAGGAATGGATTTGGAGAGGTCGAATAAGCTCTACCAATAATGATAATAAATCACTAATCCATTCATATAATTCAGCATAAAAGTAAATTACAACGCTAATTACCGTATTTATAGATATGTAAACAAGACTCCATTCCTAATAAAACTCTAATTCCTAATCATTATCTAATATGACTCGCCTAATAAAATTAATAATATTAATACTTATCTACTAAGTATATAATAGTGAATACGAGAACAATAACCTGATTCGTATCAATACTCCCGCCCCAAAAACACCTTGTCCTCAAGGTGTTGCTTTGAACGATGTTGACTTCGGGATCCTGATTCTTAGTTGAATCTCTTTTGTAGGCATCATATAAGTAGTAGTTATGAAAATTTCTCACGAGCTCTTCATGTAGATATGCAATCTTAAAAGGCCCGCGCGAAACTCTTATGATATATGGGTGTTCTTGAAAACTCATGTTGGAATATACCTATCTGTTTACGTATGGTACGTATTGGTTGGTTGGGTTGAGGGTAATCGATCATTTTGTTTCTCACATTTGGTAAGGACCCCGAGGTATAACCGGAGTCAAGAGTTGGGGTAACACTCACTAGCTGACAACAAGAGTGTGTTTTAGTCATATCTGACTTGGGCTATTTCAAGGAAATAGTCGCGTATTTATAGAAATATATGTAGGGTTTCCTGCAACGCAAGAATGCGATCTTATGGCTCATGAAGGTCTACGTAGTGGACATCTAAGGGAGGAGACAAGAATGACACGTGACGTGTCATCCTTGGCAGTGTTATGTTCATGGAATGCTCCATGAACGTCGCCTATATGTATTAGCGGGGTGTTATTAACACTGCCTCTCATCGAATGAGGTAGTGACACATGATGTCTGTTGCAACGGTCTTAGGGATAAGATCTCAGTCCTTTTTGTGTCTGGATTCCCTTATTAGGTCAGGTCTTGAAGTGCTCGGCCTGCCAGGCGAGTTGTGACGTCCCTAGCCCTAGTGCATTTGTTTTGGGCCTATTACGAGTGTATGGGCTTTAGCTAGTTAGGCTAAACGTCCCATATGCTATCAAGTCCCCCGGTCCATTAGTATATTGATTGTGTGGGAGATATGGTGATGGACTCTTGCCTGAAGATGAGTTGTCCTTTAAAGTCCCTGACGAGACATTTTTCCCAGGCGGCATGAAGCCTTTGATGCATGCCCCAGCTAAGAAATATAGTATCTGTGCAACTAACTGCAAGTTATGAGTAGTTTGGAAGATTTTCCACCCTAGGCCTGCGGTGTTTTTAATAATGCGTGTCAGGCCTAGGCTCTGACTAGGCCGTAAGTAGACTTTGGTCATTTCCAAATCTTTTCCATTTAAGGCTTGAAATGTTCCTCTGGTTGTGTTGGTGGACGTCTTGTATCTGTTTATGTTTGTATTGTCCCTTCGTGATCTTTATTTTAATTCTTGAAAGTCTTGATTTTTGTTGCCAGTTGTTTGCGTGTGTCTCACGCGTTTTGTCTTGGGCCTCGTTTGGCCTTATGATATTTGGACATGTGTCTTATGGGCGCCACCTTTTTTTCCTATAAAAGGGAATGCCTACGGTTGCTTTGTGAATTACCAAGGTTATAAATAGCGTGAGGCGTGGCGTGGTGGCATGGCCAAGCCTCACGCCTTAGGAGTCATGTCGTTTTTTAAGGCGTGACTTAAAGCAGCAAAAAATATAAAAATATTTATAAATTAATATATATATATCATATTTCAAATATATTGAGTTTACGATAAGTGTCATAGTAAAGTCAAGAAACTATCTTTATCTTTGTATGTAATCTTTTTAATTACTATAAAGAAAAACGATTTTTATCATAATTGAATTCAAAAAAGCCTCCACGCATCATGTCTTATCGCGCTTTATCACGTTTTTTCACTTCTCATCTCACGCCACGCCTTAAGCATACGCCTTAGTCTATTGCTTAGCGTGGAGGTCATGCCTCACGTCTTTGGGAGACCTTAGCAGCGTCATGGCGTGCCTTTTAGAACCTTGTGAATTACACAAAGTTTTTCATAAAGAATTTTCCCCCCTTATTTCTTTTAGTGTCGTACATATCTCTTTTAGATATACACATATTTCTAAGTGTCTCTAATAAGCAGATGTGAGTAAAAGCTTTGTTCTCTTTTTTTCAAGAGTTTACAAAACTATTTTTATGTCCCAAGTTTACAGTGTTGGTGGACTTCGGGTCGATAGATCACTGGTGTTGAGTTCATGTTGTTGAGTTCATGTTTGTAGTTTGAGGAAGTTCCTCCTTACCAAGAGGGGGTGCCTCAAACAGGGACGGACTCGGGATTTTTAAAAAGGTGTTGCACAAAAGAAAAGTTGTGCTAACTAAAGTTACACCGTAAGAAACGAAAGTAGCAAAAAAATTTAGGGGTTGCACATACCACAAAAACGGCAGTTTTGAAATCTTTTTGCACTTTGTGACCTAAAATCGGGTGTAGCTCGTGCCACACCCGGCATCCATGTAGGTCCGTCCCTGGCCTCAAATGCCTTTCTTGAGGAGGTTATTGTCTTGAGTGTTGAGGATTCTGTTCTTGAGAGTATGAGTTTTGTCAAGGTGACTCTAGTTGCATTGTTGAGAAACTTAGATGTTTCATCGAAGAGCCAAGGTAAGATTGATCACCTTAGTATGAAACTTAGATGTGTGGGTTGCTCGACCATCCTTATAAGGATTCACATGTTTTACCTCGTGGCATTTGTCACATAGCAAAACAAACAAGGGAGCTATTTCCCTTAAGTGATCATAATAATTCTATCATTGGTGATCTTATTTTAACTACTTATAATGCACAAAGGCAAAAAAAATGGACATTAAAAACACTAAGACACTTGAAACTTGAAAATTCAAACATACAAATAAACATACTGTACAACCAAATTTAACACAACCAATTAAAACATAATTAAATACTTTTAAGTAATAGCAATACAAGTTAAAAAAACTATGTTTACAACTATTTAATGCACAAAGACATTAAATCAACATATATAATTAATAATTATATTAAAATACCCTCTTACTCGGAAGTATAATAATATTTTCATATTATACAATTTAAGCAAGCTACAACATAATCCAAAGCATAAACTAATTAAACACACTAATTTGTTATTTTTAAAACACTCATAAAATGATAAGTACATGTTATTGTACACACAAAGCTTCACATTGTACAATCTAATAAAACACATAAAGCTTCATACAATTTATGTGCTAACAAGTTGATGGTACATATAGTTTTGAAAATCGGACCGGACCAACGAGTTCAAGCGGGAACTGGAGTCGCCACCGGTTTGGCTAGCCAATAAAAGCCGTCCAAAAACGATCAGAAGAAGACTGGTCGGAACCGATAAAAACGGTTAAACCGGCCTGACGGGGATCACTTTCTTTTTGTTTTTCTCCAGTAATCACAAGCTGCAACGCGCGAGTACCCTGCTATTCATCTTAAACTATGAGGATCTTATAAAATAACTAACAGAGAAGGATACAAATATTATTGGAATGTTGTTAATGATCATTTTAGAGGTGTTTAGTATATCTTATTAGAACAAAATATGAAGTGTTTAGCATGTTTTTTTATTTTACTAATCTTTTGTTAACTCAGTTCAATTGTAAAATTAAAATTGTTGGATGTGATAATGGAACTAATTTTTTTAACAGTAGTATGAATCAATTTTGTAATCATTCTGGAATAACTCATCAAACATCTTATTCTTATACTCCTCAATGGGATTGCTGAAAGAAAACTTAGACACATATTCAGTGTTGTCAGTGTTGTCAGAAGTCTTATATTTCAAGGAGGAATTCCTTTAAATATGTGGAATGCATGTATTTAAATTGTTGTGTATCTTATTAACAGGTTTCCTCCTTTGCTCTCAATGGAATATTTATCAAAACTGTAGAATACTCGAAACAACCAAAACTCTTAATATAAGAAAGCTTGGGGTTTATTGATAACCAAACTCTTTAAAAAACCAATGATGAATGGAGAGCTACACCCAATGATGAGAGTAGTACACAAAGTTCACCTAACATTCCAAAGACTGTTAATGATAAAGTGAATGGTACCACAATTTATTTCTATAGGTGTAAAAAGCATCCTTGAGGGCACTTCTCAAAATATTTTAAATCCTTCGGATTTTAATGATGTTGCAAATGAATATCTTTCTTTTGATTCTTCAAATTAGAAAAAGGTGGTTTGCAACCCGGTGAAACTAGGAAGTCTAGTTGGACTACTAAAATGCATGCTAAGTATAATGATTATGTTGTGAATAGCATTGTTAAATATGGTCTTGAGGAAGTGGTTAAATATTATATTCTCAGCACAAGTAACTATTGTTTTTCTACTTCTTTGAATAAGTCTAGTGAACCTAATGCATATTATGAGGTTGTAACTGATAAAAAATTAGGTAGACGTAATGAATGTTGAAATTGAAGCTTTGAATAGAAACAATACCTGGACTATTAATGATCTTCTTTAAAGAATATTCCTATAGGATGTAAATGGATATATAAAATAAAATAAAAAGGCCTCTAGTGAAATTGAGAGGTATAAAGCTAGACTTGTCAAAAGTTATATAGTCAAAGAGAGGGCATTAATTAACCTTTAGTCATGTTGTTAAAATAACTATTGTTCAAAATGATTGGCCTTTGTATCATTTTGATATTACTAATACTTTTTTATATGGTTATTTAACTAAAGATGTTTATATGTCTAAGCTTCTTGGTTTGTGTGATTAGAATGAGTCTAAGGTTTGTAAGCTTAATTAATTTTTGTATGGACTTAAGCAAACACCTAGACAATGGAAAGATAAGTTAGTGGCTACTCTTACTAATCATGGTTTTATGCATAGTAAATTTGATTATTCTTTGTCTTTTAAGGGTTCTAGAAAACCTTTTGTGGCTTTGTTGATTTATGTTGATGATATTTTTTATTGTCGGAAGTAATATAAAATAGATTGGCAGTTTTAAAGTTTTACTAAAAAGCAAGTTTGAGATAAAGTATTTAGGAATTTTAAAACTATTTCTCAGGCATTGAAGTTTTATCAAATGACAAAGGAATTTGTTTATCTCAAAGGAGATATTGTTTAGAATTCTTCATGAGTTTGGTCTTCTTGCTACCAAACTTGTTTCATATCCTTTACCTGAAAACTTTGTATCAAATCACAAAGAGTGTCAAGATGACAAGCATGTAAGAAATATTATAAATTATCAAAAGCTGATGAGTGACTGATTTATTGGACTCATACAAGGACTAGCATACCTTGTTCAGTGCATTGTTTGAGGTAACACATGCATGCTCCTCTTGAGTCTCATCTTAAAGTTGCTTTAAGGGTTTTGAGATACCTTAAAGGTTCTCCAAGGTTATAGAGTTTAGATTAATAAATCTGGTAATCTTGGTAAAGTTTACATTGATTATGATTGGGCAAAATATCCTATTACCAGAAAAATATTAGAGGATATTCGTTTGCTTATGGTCACAAACGGTAGAGGAGAGATTTGACGGGGTGGTAGAGCAGCGACAACGGCGGCTTGATGACTGAGTAGGTCTCAAGATCGTACCAAGGGCTCTGATACCATATTGGAAGATAGAAAACCCCGTAGGTATAACTTTATTATCAACCACTATTTATAATAGTGAAACCCTAATACCCTAAACCCACAAACCGGGCTTGGGCCTATTACATAAATAACTTTGACTAACAACTTTGACTAACATTAATTACTTTGACTAACACTAACATATATCCTCTAATAACAAACGGTAACACTAATTACTTTGACTAACATTAATTACTTTGACTAACACTAACAAACGGTATCAGAGCTAGGTGTGATTCTCAGATCTAATCGGCCGTAATGAGCCGCCATCTTCAACCACCTAATTCTCAAATCTAATCGGCCGTAATGAGCCGCCATCTTCAACCACCTAACCCCGTCAAATCTTATCCTTCTCCTTCTCTCCAAATGTCTCTTTCTCTCGACATTCATAAAAAAAAAACAGGGTTTTCTATCTTCCAACATGGTATCAGAGCAGGTTATATCCGAGACCTAGTCGGTCACCATAAGCCGCTGCCTCAATACCGCCCTGTCAAACCCTATAAATCACCATTCTCAAAAAATATAGTTGTCGGCCATCATGAGCCGCTTCTATCATCTCTAAAGAAAAATCAAATCTCTCTATCTTCATTCTCAAAACCTAACCGTCGGCCGTCATGAGCCGCTTCTATCCTTTCAAAAAAAAAACTGCTTCTATTCTCCCAAAAAAAAAAAAATTTGTTATTAAAAAAAAAAATCAATCTGAACCTCTATCAAGTTTCT
>BQNB010209228.1:0-10351 GCA_026074375.1 Tanacetum coccineum
CCAAACTCAAAACCATTAAACAATCCATACAAATTTTATTTACCATACATACAAGTGATCTTACATTATATCTAACATATACCAAGAAGGTTTGATGGTTTATTTAAGCATTTACAAGGGTTAAGCAAGGAAGATTTAAGATTAGGGTTTTCTTTGAAATTAGGGTTTCTAAGCCTTGGAATCTTTGGTTTGGAATCTAAACTAGGGTTTAGATCTTGTATTTCTTCATCATACATCATACTAAGGTTATCTAAAACCCTTAAACTCTTTACATTTGTAATTTCATATGTATATTATGTTTATATAGTGAATCACCATCAAGCAATATTATTAACTTGTAAAATGGATTTTTACACTTGTTTATGGTTTGATATACTTTTACATATGTTATATGGATGTTAATATCATGATGGAATGGAAGTATAATAATTGTACAAGTATGGTTTAGTTTATAAAAAGTATATATAAACTAGTTACTTAAAAAGTATACTTATTAAGTTTATGAGCAAAAGACATGTAAAGACTTGTTATCATGGACAATATTTGGATAAATAATGGACTAAGGACGTTAAGTATGTAAGACATGTGGTATAAGTTGTTGTAGAGGAATTGTAATAAATTGACTAAACTAAAATGTTATAAAAACAAGTTTTAAACATATTTTAACAAAATGATCAAAACTGTTTGGTTTAAATTCGAATATAAAGTATATATTTTATTATTCTATAAAATACTACATGTTACAAGGATCGTAGGCATGTAGAGAACTCGAAAAACCGATTTATAACAAAGGAGATACGGCATTTGCAAGTTATACGATAATAAACATGTTTATAAAAGAAATTCTATAAAAATTTATTAAAATTCACCTTTGATATAAAAGATTGGTTAATTTTCTCAGAAAGTACATATTTTTAGGATTCCAAAATATTAAGAATCATAATTTTTCGATCAATAACGAAGGAGTTATGGATTTTTCTGCGTTTACGATAATTAAAGTTTATAAAAATAATTTTATAAACTATGAACAGTAAAAAATCACTATTCATCTCAAATACATTTTGTAAAATACATTAGTTAGATGAAACTTTTAATTACGAATACGTGCTCCAAAGAATCACTAAAATCGAAGTAAAAAACGAATAAGATACGACATTTACGAGGTTTACGATAATTAAATTTATAAATATAAATTTATAAAGGTGTATGAACAGTAAAAGGTACTTAAAATATGAAAATGTAATATCTTGTTACATTCGTCTTATTCGATGCTTGGACAATAAAAACGGACTTAAAAACGATAAAGTTCGCCGTTTTATAGAGATAATATTTATTAAACGTTTGTACTTTATAAATATGAATCTCACTAGTATGATTATATGGTGATGTGGCTATAAGAATTATATTCGGTATTTAGTTACTCAAAGTACTTAGTACTCATACGGCCTATAATTAATTAGGTTGCATTCGGGCGTATTCGTGACGCATTTTCTTTTAGTGATTTACATTATCGATTCACTCACTCAAGGTGAGTTCATAACCCCACGCTTTACATTTATAATGATTTACAAGTTTTGGGGTGAGAAACATATGCATGTTTTACAACTGGACGCAAGTGGACATTTTACATTACGATTACGTGTTTGCCTAAGTAGCGATAACCCTTTGAGGGGGGGGGGGGGGGGGGGGGTGGGGGGGGGGGGGGGGGGGGGGGGGGGGGGGGGGGGGAGGGCCATTTCATGAAAATGTCAATTACTTGTTATGAGCGCGAATGTTATAAATAGATCTATTTGGGATTGACATCCCCGTTCGGGTGAGTCACGCTCACTGTGCCGCTCTGCCAAAAAACGAACGTATACCATGTTGGATTTGGGATGTTGCGGGTTAGAACATCATCACGGGCAATGTTGGCAATTTATATTGCAATTCATACATGTCGAGCTTCAGTGTCATGAGCTTAGGGAAATGTAATTACATTTTATGATGTTTTCATCTGTTGCATTATCATGGGGAAATCTTGTGGTCCTACATTATACATTTTACAAACCAATGAATTCACCAACATTATTGTTGACGTTTTAAAGCAATGTTTTCTCAGGAGAACAATGAGGTACAAGACAAGGGATACATTGGTGGTCGTTATTTTGGAAGTCATATGCATTAAAGATTTGGTTGCATTACATTTTGGGGATATATTTGTTATGGACAGAAATCTTTGTATTTTGAACAATGAACAAGTAAAGTTTTGGACTTATGTAACAACAATTTGTTAAATCCAATGTATCGGTTTTTAAATGACTTTTAAATGGTCGTTCTTATATATATCGTGTGCTATTGATTTATGAAGTACCACCCCTAGACCCATATTCCGCTGCGACCCAATTTGGGAGTGTTACAGATTGGTGTCAAGAGCCAGGGTTATAGAGAACCAGGTCAAATGTTTTTACTTGGACTATAACCGTTTTCAAATATTTCATCATACAAAGGGGTTTTTCACGGGACATACATACACTAGTTGTTGCATTAGTTGGTTAGACTAGATGCATTCATGATTGATATACATGTTATAAAATACTATGTATATTACTATAAGAGTCTTATATTAATACTTATATAAGCTACTTTTGATTTTCAGATTTTGTCATGTCGGATTCAGAGGATTCCATAGTCACTTACACGGAGGTATCTAGTCTATTCGAGGATTTGTCAGACATAGGATCTTCAGGAGTCAATGGACTGCCCATGATGCCAGAGGACCCTTATGCTTATGTGGAGGTCGCTCTTCAGGCCCCCACCATCTCCCGATTATGTTCCCGGTCCTGAGCACCCACCTTCACCTATCTATGTACCATATGTATCGGAGCCGGTATACCCAGAGTTTATGCCACCGGAGGATGATGTGCTTCCAGCTGAGAAGCAGCCACTGCCTACTACTGTCTCACCTACTGCTGATTCACCAGGTTACATTACTGAGTCTGATCTTGAGGAGGATCCGGAGGAGGATGATAAGGATCCTGAGGAGGATCCAGCTGATTATCCCGATGACAGAGATGATGATGGGGAGGAGGAGGAGTCCTCCGGAGATGATGCTGATGGGGAGGAGGAGGACGAGGATGAGGAGGAGCACCTAGCTCCGGCCGACTCTGTCCCACCACCTGTTGGTATGTGTTTAATTACACATACCTTTGACCACTAAAACCGGACTTAAATAACTAAAAACGTACCAAAATTACATTGTATTTGTATGTTTTGCATTTGTATTATGCAGGAAATGGATATCCAAGAAAAGGACAAAAATCAAAGCCAAAACGACAAAACCGAGCACGAGAACGGAAAGAGCATAAAGAGAAGTCAAAATCAAAGCCAAGTAAAAAAAAGTCAACCCCTGGAAGTGGATTTGGAAAGAGCATCGAAAACCGAACCCGAAAACCTAAATTGCCAAAAGTGGGCCCACCCGTACCCACCTAGTGGGCCCGGAAAAGCCCACTTATATCTTATAACACTTAAACCATAAATAAAAGCCCAAGTCCTTTTTATCTATACACCGGCCCATTAATAGCCCAATACCACCCCTGTTAACACTCCCGTTCTCCCGTTACCTTTTTATAACACCCCCGTTAGTCCTTTAAGGACTAACGGTGCAAACATTTATAAACTTCAAGGACCAAAGTTGCAACACACTTATACACTTTCAAGGGCTTGTTTTGCCAATTTCCTAAACTTCAAAAATTGCGGGAACACTGTACATCCCTTTCAGTTACCCTGTCCTCACAACCCGCCAAAAACCAGAGGTACTGTTCCCCTTTCTTCTCACCCTTGTCGACCTTATCCCTCCCCTTATTGCCACCTTGGCAATCCTTTGCATCCTTATTCTTCTAGGAATCAAGACAAAAAGACGAAGGGCCAAGATCATACAACTTAGACACTACTCAAAATGGAAGGCTAAGATTGATTTGAGACCTCTCTCACACAAGAAACACAGCTTGAGCCCTCTCAGAAAAGAAGTACAGGACCTAGAACCTTCCTTCGATTAGTATAAATAGGCTCCTTTGTAAGCCATTGAGGCACTTAGTCTTTTTTATCTCGCTTTTTAGTTTTCAGCTTATATTTTAATGTTTTTTAGTTTATTGTAATCTTTTTTTAAGCCTTGTACTGATTTATAAAGTTTTATGAAAAAAATGAGTTTTTATGTTATAATCCTGTTTCTAAGTTAAAGTTTATTATGTTTTAAAACTGTTTCATAAGCTCACAAAAGCTCTTTTTACAACTTTCTTATGCCGTTAACTTAAACATTGTAAGTTTTTCCATAACTTATAAAGCTTAAGTCCTAGTTCACTAAAAATCCCTCAAAAAGCTCAAATGGGTGATAAGCTTACAATGGAAGATCTTGTGGGTCTTACTAGCTTGTGTTATACAAGCTAGAGCTAGTAGATAAGCTCTTTTGAGCTCATTTGCCCTGTTTAAGCAAGGGCCTTTGTAAGTTTCTTTTTTTTTCCAAGTTTTAGTTTATTTTAATGTAGCATTGCTTATTTACTGCTTATTTGTGCTTATTTATGCTTACTACTGCTTATTTATGATGTTTATTGCTTAAAATGCTTGTCTTGTAGTTTAGAAGTCATTAGTTTAAGTTTGCTTAAATTTCTGTCTATTTTAGCTTATAGAATTGCAAAATCTGTTTCAGCTTATTTAAGTGCTTATTTGTTGTTGATATATGCTTAATATTGCTTAGTAGTCTTAGTTAACATCTGGTTTTTAAAAGTTTTAGCTTAAAACAGTTTGAATCAAGTTAAAAAGTTAAAATTAGTTTTTAAAGGGGTGTTTGGTTTAACTGCTTTTATGGGTCAAAGTGGGTTAAAATTGCAATTTGACACTTAAGTCAGTTTAGTTTAGCTTAAAGTAGTCTTAAAAATCAGTTTCTTAAAGTTTTAAGTAGTAAGACTCATTTTTAAGATTTTGAGGGGTTGTGGTTTAAAACTGTTAAGTTATAGCTTATTCTAGTTGCTTATTTGATTGTGCTTTGCTTATTGTTGCTTTTGTGAAGTTTTTGTGTTTATTCATGTGTTAAAAGAGGTTAGAAACAAAGCTCTAAAGCCTGCAATTGTTGTTTTAAGTTTTTGCCAAAACTGTCATAAATTGTTAAGTTTTTGAAAAATTTGAGAAATTGCTTTTTCAAATGCTTAATATTGCTTATCCTGAATTTCAAACTCCTTTTTGAGTGTTGATTATTGTTTTTTGAGGTCTAAAGTCAATCTGTTTGTAGGTTATATGTTCATAAGGATCTGTTTGTTTTCTTATTTTTAAGCTCAAAATTGTGGTTTTGTTAAGATTGCAAACGTTATCAAAAATTTGTCTAAGTGTTGAGTCAGTGTGAGATAGCCTTTTCATGAAGCTTTTTAAGTGCTTATTTGACTTTCAAAATGCTTTTTCTTTATTGCTTATTGTAGCTTTTTGGCTATTCTTTTTAGTCGTATAAGCCACTAAGCCATAAGGATCCTTTTGCTAGCTTATTTTTAAGATAGAAAAGTCCATGTTTGCCTTTTTGCTTATCAGTTTTGGCCAAAAAGCTCTTTGCTTATTTAGGCTTATTAGCTTATTGCTTTTGCTTATTCTAGGTTTAGTTTAGCTTATTAAGTTAGATTAAGTCCATTTTAACTTATTCTCTTTAGTTTAGAGCTTATTTGAGCTTATTTGCATCTTAGCTTAAAATTTTCTTAAGTTTTATAGCTTTTTAAGTTTTCTGTCATTCTAGCTTATTATAGTTGCTTATTTTTTATCTTAGGAGCTTTTTAGATATGACTTTTTATCTGTTTTAGCTTAATTCTCTTTTTGGATTGCTTAATTGAGATTAAAAAGCCCAATAGTTAGCATTTTCATAGCTTAGTGAAGTTAGGTTTATTCTGTCTTTCTTAGCTTATTTGTGTGCGTATTTGTGGTTTATAAAAAAGGTTGTTTTACAAAAATTGCTTATTTGTTGCTTTTATAAAAAGTTATAAAAAAATAGAATTTGCAAAAACATTTGGGAGTAGAGGAAGCCCCGGGTGAGCAAGGCTCGAACCCGGGACCTCAACCCCATAACTAAACGTTTTATACACACTCCCTCTCCAACTCGCCCTTGGGTCTTTTTCAGTTTAGGTTTGCACAATTAATGTTTTATATACGTTTTAGGCATTTTAGCTTATAAGCTGTTTTTGGCTTATTTCATTGCTTATTTGATAAGCTGTTTTCACAAGCTTAATTTTATTAAATCCCTCACTGTTCAAGCTACTTTTCATGATTTTTCCAGTTTTTTTATAAATAGTTTAGTATTTTTAAACATTTAATTTCATTAATTGTCAGGGAGGATTGTATACGATTGTTGAAGCCTTTTGACAATTTGTGTTTGAAGATCCTTTCGTGTGAAGTTATTTTATTTATTTTCATATAAAAAAATATACAAAAACATTTTTCATTTCTTTTATTAGTATATATATAATATTAAAAAAAATCAAAAAAATAATAATAAAAACATTGTCCATAAAAAGATATAAAAATCACAAGTTGGTAAAAGAACACCAACATATAATACTTTCAACTGAAGTATTATCCATACAAAGTTCGCGAACCAAAATTAAAAACTTTAGGCCTTTTGTGTCACTCGGCGAGTTTACGACTCACCTTTTAAAGTTAAACAAACTCCTTTGTGCTTCTTTTAGAGAGTTATCGAGAAGTGAGTTGATTATTAGGTTTAAGTGTCTTATCTCACTGTCCGTTATTAAAATTTATTGTGAATACATTGTTGAAAAACCAAAAAAATTAAAAAAAATTAAAAAACCAAAGAAAAAAAAAAAAAAAAATTAGTATAAATTTTCTTTTTACATTTTAGTGCATGCGCACTCGTTCTCAATCTCGTAATTCTAACCGTCAACAACAACAAGTCCCACCGACTTTTGTTGAACCATTCAATCTTGTTGAACCAATTGAAAATCAAGCTCCTCCCGTAGTTACGATGGACGATACTCGTACTATGGCTCAATTGCTCGAAGCACCCACCGTGGGTTACGAGGATGCCATCGTTGTGCCCGAAATCACCGCGGACAACTTTGAGCTTAAGCACGGTTTGCTTACCCTCGTTCAAAACAAACAATTCTTCAGACATGACAAAGAAGACCCTCATGCTCACATCCATTATTTCAACAAGATCACTTCTACGATGAAGTTCCCGAACGTCCCGAGTACGTCGGTTAAGCTTATGCTTTCGCGCATATTTCCCTCGAGGGTGCCGCCCGGATTTGGCTTGAAAAAGAACCCCCTCGATCGATTCTCACATGGGATGATCTTGTTTCGAAATTCATCAACAAATTCTTCCCTCCTTCCAAAACAACAAATCTTCGAAATGAAATCACGAGATTTCAACAACGATTTGATGAAACTTTCTACGAGGCATGGGACCGATTCAATGATCTTCTTCGGGCATGCCCACATTATGGATTTTCGAAGTTACATCAACTCGATACTTCTTATAATGCTTTGAACTCTAATGATCAAGATTCGTTGAATTCAGCCGCGGGTGGTAATTTTTTAGATAAAATGCCTCGGGATTGCCTAAGAATCATCGAGAGCAAATCCAAAGTTCGTAATTCACGTAACAAACCGGTTGTTGCCAAAGTGAGTTCGAGCTCTTCCACCCCCGGTATTTCTCCCGATGTTGCCGAACTTAAAGATATGGTGAAAGCCTTACTTCTCGATAAGAAAACCCAAGCTCCCGCTCCCGTGAAAGCGGTCGAGGAAAGTTGTGTTACTTGCGGTGGTGCTCATTCTTACCGAAATTGTCCCGCCACCGATGGCAACGTTTATCGTGACAATATTCAAGAGTACGTCTCTCAAGCCGCCGCAGCTAATTTCAATCAAGGAAATACCGGTTACCGAGCCCCGATTGCTAATCAAATTCGACCTCCCGGTTTTCCTCCCGTTCAACAAAACCAAGGAAATAACCAAAACCGTTACAACCAAAACCGGGGGAATAATTACAACCAAAGCCAAATTTATCGACCACCGATTAATCAACCCCCGGTTCCCCAAGCTCAACCTTACCAAGCTCCGGCTCCGCAAACACAAGGTGTGACAAAGACCGATTTTGAAAGCTACGTCAAGGCTAATGATGCGGTTATGAGAAACATGCAAGACCAAAACCAAAACTTGCAAAATCAAATGACCAATTTAACGGACATGCTTTCCAAATTCATGAATTCCAATACCGCTTCTACTTCAGGTTCAGGGACACTCCCTAGTAATACCATTACTAACCCGAAGGTAGATTTGAAGGGTATTACCACCCGAAGCGGTGTTGCTTATCAAGGACCCACGATTCCTACTACTTCTTCTTCTCCTCCTAAAGTAGTGGAACGTGAAACCGAGGTGACAAAGGACACGGTGCTTCCTACTAATAACGGAAGTACCAAAGACGTCCAACCTCCGGTTATCCAAGTTCAATCCCAAGTACCAAATTCTGAGCCCGTTGTTGCTCCCGGTAGTGCTCCGATGCCTAACCCGAAACCGTCGATTCCGTATCCTTCGAGACGTAATGATGAAAGGCGCCGTGAAAAAGCTAACGACCAAATTGAGAAATTCTATGAAATCTTTAAAGATTTGAGTTTCAAAATTAGCCTCACGGATGCTTTGATTCTTAATTTGCCCCGACTCTTAAAGCTTTAATTGGAAACAAAGAAAAATTAAGTGAGATGGTTAGAACGCCTTTAAATGAGCATTGTTTGGAGGTTATCCTCAACAAGTTACCCGAAAAACTTGGAGACCCCGACAAATTTCTCATACCGTGTGATTTTCCCGGAATGGATGAGTGCTTAGCCTTGGCCGATCTTGGCGCTAGCATAAATCTCATGCCATTATCCGTGTGGAAAAGGCTTTCTCTTCCGGAGCTCACTCCTACTTGTATGACTCTTGAACTTGCGGACCGTTCGATTACCCAACCGATCGGTATCGCCGAAGATGTCGACGTAAAAGTAGGAAAGTTCCAATTCCCGACCGACTTTGTAGTCGTAGACTTTGATGCCGATCCCCGAGTTTTCCTAATTCTCGGGAGATCCTTATTAAAAACCGGACGTGCTTTTATTGATGTTTACGAAGGTGAATTAACTCTTCGTGTCAGAAAAGAAGCCGTAACATTCAATCTTGACTAAACTTCGAGATACTCCTCTAATTATGATGATAATTCGGTTAACCGAATCGACCTCATTGAAATGGATTGTGAGGAGTATTCTCAAGAAGTTCTCAGTTTCTCCGATGTGATCGCGAGTGGCAATCCCACTCCTTATTATGACCCGATCGTTTCTACCTCTTCTCCGACTCTCACTCCCTACGGGGATAGTGATTTTCTTCTCGAGGAAGTCGATGCTTTCCTCGCCATTGAAGATGATCCAACTTCACCAGAAGTTGATGACTTTTATTATGACCCGGAGGGGGACATTCTTCTTCTTGAATCATTTCTCAATGATGATCCATCATTACCCCCTCCCACTCAAGGAAATTATTTGCCTGAAATTCGAAAAGAACTCAAAGTTTGTGAAGCTAAAACTAATAAATCTTCAATTGATGAACCTCCCGAGGTCAAACTCAAGGACTTACCTCCTCATCTCGAATACGCATTTTTAGAAGGTGACGAGAAGTTGCCCGTCATAATTGCTAAAGACTTGAGTGTCGAGGAAAAAGCCGCTCTCATAAAGGTTTTGAAGTCACACAAGCGAGCTATCGCTTGGAAACTCTCCGAAATTAAGGGTATTAACCCGGAATTTTGTACTCACAAGATTCTTATGGAAGAGGACTACAAACCGGCGGTTCAACACCAAAGACGGGTGAATCCGAAAATCCACGATGTCATCAAAAAGGAGGGTGAAACACTTCTTGATGCCAGATTAATTTACCCGATCTCGGATAGTCCTTGGGTAAGCCCCGTGCATTGCGTACAGAAAAAGGGTGGCTTTACCGTTGTTGAAAATGATGAAACCGAGTTAATTCCTACTCGATTAGTTATGGGTTGGTGTGTATGCATTGACTACCGAAAGTTAAATGAAGCCACCCGTAAAGACCACTTTCCACTACTGTTTATCGATCAAATGCTCGAAAGATTAGCGAGAAATGAGTACTATTGTTTTCTCAATGGTTTCTCGGGTTACTTTCAAATTATCACCGACCCTCATGATCAAGAAAAGACAACATTCACGTATCCCTACGGAACGTTCGCCTACCGTAGCATGCCTTTCGGCTTATGAAATGCATCGGGCACGTTCCAAAGGTGTATGATGGCTATCTTTCATGATATGATCAAAAAACGATGGAAGTCTTCATGGACGACTTCTCA
>BQNB010209233.1:0-10350 GCA_026074375.1 Tanacetum coccineum
CCCTATTTGATCTCTTTGTAATTCTTTTTCTAGCTTCTTGCTAGTTGGTTTTATAATAGTTGCCGTTCTAAAAAAAACCCGTAAATGTCGTATTTTATTCGTTATAACTCCGTTTTTAGCGATTCTTTCGAGCACATTCTTGTAATTGAAAGTTCTATTGATTTATGAGGTTTACAAAAATAAAAGTTTCTGTCATGAATAGTAACTTTTATAAAAATAGTTTTATAAAAGTATTAATTATCGTAAACTCGCAAAATTCATAACTCATTCGTTATTAATTGAAAATTTTCGTTTCTTATCATTTTGGATTCCTAAAAATATGTGTAATCTGTTAAAAATACTAAACTTGCTGTTTTATATAATTTTTTTAAAAAAATTTAAATTTTTTTTTATAAATCCGTTTATTTATCGTATAACTTGTTTTTACCGTAACTTTTTCTTTATTTATCCGTTTTTCAAGTTTCTTCCATGATCGGATTCTTCATGAGGTGTACTATCTTTGTAGATCATAATATGGCTTTCCTTAAATTCAAACCACAGCAGCCCCTATGAAACCAATAGATATACTTGTTTATATACTTGTTTTAAAAACTTTTCAACTTAGTAAATTTTCCACAAGCCTTCCATATTGCTTTATATCATATGTCAATTTACCACAAGACTTTGGACCAACAAGTGGTATAAGAGCCTCTAGAGGGACTCTGAATAAGAAGAATCACAAAAACACAAACAATCACTTTCAGATCTAGAAAAATGTCTCAATTAGTCCCCCCCCCCCCCCCCCCCCCCCCCCCCACCCCCCCCCCATCATTTGTCCCCATGCATATGTTCCAAGTTACCCAAAGAATTTAACATGGTTTGTTATCAAGTTTATAATTTTACACATTTTGTTCCCTGTAGCTTTTGTCCAATGTAAATCATTAAAAAACCCCCTAGCTTTTTCCAATTAACAACTTTTATTTTTTTTTTACGCCCTTGTAAACCAAGTTTTTTTGTTTTTTCCATCCACTTTTTTAATATACTGTCCCATTAATAAACCTTTATTTTTTAAGTGGGGTTCATAAAAACATCACTAAATTTCCATAAACAAGATAACAAAATATCATTTTTTTGCATTAACCTTTTTTTTTATTTAATTAACTTTGTAACAAATTAAAGTTTAAACTTTTTATAAACCCCTAAAATTTTTTACAAATCAAATTTTTTTACACTTTTAAACCAACAATGGGTATAAAACTTTATAATCCATTTTGTTTACATGAGTAATTATAATCACTCCCAACATAGTTAAAAGTTTACAAAATGAAATTAAAATCACAAGTAAAAAAACTCCCCTTTTTTTACATTGTTTTAAAGAATTTCCCCCCCCCCAAAATGGTGTGAATTCCTAGCCTATTAATAGAACTCCATATATGCCATATTTTAATCAGAAAAATGAATAAGAATTAAGGGTTCTTAAGATAACCTTTATGAGAAAGAATGTATAATTGATGAAAAAAATTAATATTTCCTAAAACCCCTGGATTGTTTTTGTAAGATTTAAAACCCAAGCTTGTTTAAAAGTTTTTAATTGAAAATTCTAATCCAATATTGAAACCCCCTAATCCCTTGAAATTTTTTTTTTCCCTTGCTTCCAACAACTTGAAAAACCATTTTGTAACCAATACTTGGAAAAATCATCCTTAGTTAAAAGCCCCTTAGGAAAATTGAAAATTGTGTGTAGTTGTTTAATGCTCTTAGAAAAAACAAGGTAATGGAAAATTGCTTAAAAAGAGTGGGTTGTTTATGAAGCCCCCGTGGGCGTTTTAAGGTGCATCATAGGGAGAGTTTTTTGAATTTTTGCTTTTTTTTTTTTTCCCTAAGTGGTTTTATTTCTTTGTGGGTTTGTAAAATCAATTTTTTTCTTACCATTTTTGAATACTTGTTAAATAAATATTCGGTTTTGTTTTTTTTTTAAATAAGTCCCACCCAGTCCCCCCCCAAAGAGACCATAGTGAGGGTCCCTTTAAAAAAGTCCTTTTATCCCCCCCCCCCTTTGTCCTTGATCAAGTTTGGAAAAAATTTAAATTATATTTTATGCCCTAAATAGTTTTTGAGGTTTTATCCCCATGAAATCAAGAGAGGGTATTGTTTTTCCTTAATGAAGGATTTTTTTCTTTTTTGTAATTTCCTCTTTGACCATTATCCGGCCATAATTAACCACATATACCATGTACATATTTTTTTGTTAAAGTTTTTATGTAATTTTGGGTTTTTAATAAATTAGTAGGTTAATTTTGTTTGTAATGCGTTTAGAAAAGTGTTTGGTGTTTCCCGGAATGCCCTAAAAACACCGCAATTTTTTGTTTTTTTATCGCGAAACGTAACAATCTCAAATTTTATTTTAACGCAACCAATTAAAAAATAAAAATAGAAACAAAGACCCAGAAATCATGTTCTCAAAATTAATTTTAAATTTTAAATAACTTTGATTGATTGTAAACCTTAATTGTTTTTTTTGGTGCCCGTTTTTATTTAAAACATTGAACCTAAATTTTTTTTAAGCTCTACGTTGAATTTTTTTTACTTTAAATAACTGAAAGTTAAACAAAGCAAACCCGCCTTACGACCACTAAAAAATAAAATAGTAGATTTTTTTATCCCGCGTCGTTCCCAATGACTGAAAACACGTGTTTTTTAAATAATAATCCACTTTATAAGTGGGATTTTGGATCGCCCCACACTTGAAAAAACACCTTTTCTATCGTAACCTTTTCCCCCCTTCTTTATCTTTTCCGTTTTGCTTGTTTCCGAAAGGCCTGTTTTTCGTCCGTTGTGGTTTTTTTGTTCGGACCGAATTTTTTTTCCATCTGTCCCGTCCCTAAAGAAAAAACTTCCCCCTTTTGAAGTCCCCCCTTACCCGCCATGGGCATATTCTAATTTAGCTTTAACTTCCGAAAACACGAAGCTTGCCCTTCCCGTCACTTGATACATTCTTTGGCTTTGTTTGTTTTAAGACTATGGACTTTATTATTTTTTTTCTTTCTAGTTTTTGACCCCAGCCATCGGAGTGCTCCTTTCCCCCTCAAAACACCTAATACCCCATAGAACTTTTTTTTAAATTTGGCCGACGAAGCTTTTTCGTCCTAGAAGTTAGTTTATGAATAAGTCCCCCCTTTAATTCCTTCAATGACCGTTACCTTTTGACGCCATTTTGTGGAAGAGCCCCCCCTCAAGAATTGTCCCTAACAATGAGTACTAACCTTTTGAAAAAAAAGAATTTCCGTCCCCAAGTGGTTTTTTTTTTTTTTTTTAGATTATGTTAATTAATCGTAAATTAAATGTCGAACAGATGTTTGCAATCAATATTTTTTTGCATCGTCCCGAAAAATTCCCATAAAAAAAAAATCTAAATGTTTTTTTGAATTCATATTGTTGAACAAACAAATCTATTTTATTATCTTTGACTTGTTTATTACCTTGATGTGTGATTACTAGTTAGTTCCAAATATCTTTAGCCATTTTACACATAAAGATCCTTTCATATTCCTTTTTAGGCAAAGGGTTATATAAACCATTTTAGCCTTATTATTTTTAGCAAGCATCTTTTTATGTTCATTACTTTGTCTTTCGTAAGGAACACTTTCATCCCTACCGGTACTTGTATTTCTACAAGTAGGTTTGTAATCACCATCAATAATAATATGCCAAAGCTCAATATCTTTAGACTTTACATAAGTTTCAATTCTATTTTTTAATAAATAAATCCATTAGCTTCAAATAGTGGTGGTCGTTACATAAGTTTCAAGTAATTTTATGATTATCATCGATAAAACATAGAAAGATCGTAAAATATAAATAAAAGTTTTTACGGCTTATTTGTATTAACACAACTTCCAATTGTGGAAAACTAGAAAGGAAAGTTGAATAGTTTTACCGATTTAAATTTATGTTTCAGAATTATATAGATCGAGTTTATGTGAAGTTAATGATATTGATTTGATCTACGTAACAAAGATAAATAACAAGCACAGTAAAATAAAAGATAGAGTATGAAGAGATAGAACCGTGACACAAGAATTTATTGTGGTTCGGCTACAAGGACACCTTCCTTGGCCCAAAGCTCCAATCCTCTAGTTCACAACTCGGAATTCGTAAAACACTGACTGCACTAGTCTACAATCTCCTTTGTCTGGCGGAGAAGCCTCACAATGTCGCTTACACTTCTTCTGGCACAAAGCTAAATACCGGGTTCTAACAAAGGTAGAACCAACCTTACGTCGCTTACACTTTTCTGGTACAAAGCCAAATATCGGGTTCTAACAAAGGTAGAACCAACCCAATGCTATCAAGTTTTTTACAAGAATGAAGTATGTAAGTACAATGAATAAATGATGTACAAGAATCAACAAGATGATCTTGATATGATGGTGGAGGCTAGCAACAAGAAATTTTGAGCTTGATCGTCTCGTATGCAATATCGGCAATTTCTTCTACTAAGAGAATTACCTACAAATGAAGAATGAAACTAAACTAGATCTGAGATTTAGAGAGAGATATTATAATATTAGAGAGATGTAAGAAAAAAGGATGAGTAGAACATGAGAAATGGCTTGCTATTTATAGGCAAAAATTGCTACTCTGTTATACCGAACAAGGCGAAACCCTCTAAGAAGATCCGACCAGTGAAAACCCCGAGGGAATCCTGTTGTCACTATAGTAGTAAATCCAATTTTGAAAGCCAAATCTCCTAAAATATAATGTAATCTTCTAAGATCTATCATAGATATGGAGAGATCTTATTGATGTCATGCATGATGTAATTTATACTTCTATTTTAAAGAAAATTCTAAAAATAAAAGTATAAGTAACTTTGTGTTACTTGTAAATTATGTAATGCATAAAACTTTGAGTATGTTGTATGATGGTATAATAAGTTAGAAAACTATTCGTTTAAAACTTATGTGTTTAATTTTCTACTTCAAGTAATTTTATGATTATCATCGATAAAACGTAGAAAGATCATAAAATAATAAATAAACGTATTTTTATACGGCTTATTGTATTACCACAGAAAATCACATTTTACATTGCTCTATAGTTCCTAATGAAATCTTCTTTCTCAACCATGTTGTGATGCAACTCGTGCCTTGCCGCCATCATCTTCATGGTGTTTCGCATGTCGGCTCCTATGAGCCTTTCCAGAATTTCTCGACCGTGGTCGACAAGGGGATTATCAAGCTGCGAACCCAGCCCGATTATTTCAGACATGCATAGTCGAACACATTCTAAAAAGCGAGTAAATAAGTTCAACATTTGTTCCTCTAGTGCGACTTTCATATCCAATTCTTCTTGAAGTTTCATAAGGATTTGTAGTCTCACGTCATTTGGTTCAGTCGTCATAGTTTTCGAAATAGTAGTTGAGGAGAGTTTTTTTAAAATGAAGATGTGTTTAGAAATAACGAGAGTGAGGGGTATTTATAAGGGGAAAGGTATTCGATGAGGATATTTCATTTACTTAAATAAAAATACGAAATTTTAAAAACAATACGCAATTTATAAACGATCGTCCTATTTTTTACATGCCATCCCTAAAAAAAACAACGTTATTATTCATTTAATGTTCTATTTTGCCGCCTTTCTAATTAAACAAGGCGTTATGCATATCGTAATCTTTAACAGATTCTTGTTTCAAATAAGTGTCAATCGAATCACGTTTCTCTTGTGGAATGTCACTGCATTCATCGTATGCTTTCCTCATATGATCTTTAGCTATGCTTGCATTCTCAAATTCAACGGCTAAGTTCATAATCGCTACCTGACGAATTTTATCCTCCTCGATTTGTTTCTGAACTATAACTTTGATTTCATCGACGGTATGTGAAAGCGAACAAGTCATTAAGATTTTTGGGTAGAAATTAAAATAAATGAAGTATTTATAGTGTCAAAAAGGTTTAAATTTAAAAGCTTTAATTTTTTGTATTTTTTTAGGCAAGGCAGTCCCACTATGGGCCGGACGACCGACTCGGTCACCGTCGGTCGCCGCCATAGTGGCTAGTCGGTCGCGGTGTCGGTCACCGGAGATCGAATTCGAATATAGTCGCCTGCACGACCGTTGTCGTGTGCAACAAATCTTGTCTTTTTTTCTTTTCTTTTCTTGTTTGTGTCTATATTGTGTTTGAGTGTGTGTTTGTGTGTGTGTTTGTGGATATTGTGTTTGTGTGTGTGTGTCTGGTGTATGTTGTGTTTGAGTGTGGGTTTGGGTGTGTGTTTGTTTTTTTTTAATTTGTGTGATGTTTTTATGTAATTTTTTTTTTAAAGTAAGTTTTTAAAATTTGTGTAAATGTTTTTTATGTAATTTATGTAATGTTTTTTAAAATAAGTATAAAATTTATGAAAATGTTTTTATGTAATGTTTTTTTATTATTAATGAAATTTAAATTTGAAATTAAAAAAAAGAAAAATGAAAGTCGCCTCAAAGTGGCATTAGGTCGCCTGTAGGTCGTCGAAAAAAGAAAGCTGATGTGGCGCCGAAAAATGTAAGTCGCGACCCTTAACCATAGTGGGTAGCCTTATAGAAAATGAGTGCATGTACTCGGTCGAGTATACGACCCACTAGTGTAAATTGTCGACCATCGATCGACATCGACGACACCGCCACAATGGTAGGATCGACTCCTTGACCCACGACACCGAATCGGTAAGACCGTTTTTGGTGGGGAAGCCCCCCCTTTTAACATGTTATTATAAGGGGTAATGTTTAGCAATTTTTTTTTTTTTTTCTTAAATTCAAATAATTTGGTTGTTTTGTTTGGGTTGGGGGTCTTTTTGGATTGTTTAAAAGGTATGATCACACTTTAAATTGGATCTAGTTTGACAATAAGTAATATTTAAGTGGGTAATTAATTATTGAATCGCCTTTATTATTGATCGCTTAAATTTCTCATTATTAAAACAACCAATCTCTCTTTCTTTTTTTAAGCACCAACAAATTAGTAGAAGTTTATATTATAATAATTTGTTATTTACATAATGGTGGAAGACAAACAAGCAACAAGCTGCGCCACTAGCCCTTTTTGAATTACAAAGCTAATCCTAAGAAAAATCACATTTGTGGATCTAGGCATCATAATATTAATGTTCCTTTTTTATATATTTTGTTCGTTTTCATCTGATTTATTCAAGATAATGTATATGTAAATTGATTTGCACACATAAAAAAATAAAATATTAAGACACTACAATACATGCATTAAATATTTATACAATATTGATATTTTGCTTTAACTATTTGTGCATTTAAGTATGCAAATAATATATTAAAGAGCATTGTTAAAACATTTTACAAAATTATCTTACTTATTCTCTTACACTCACAATTATATAATATATATTTTTTTCACTTATTTTCTGTTTAAACTCAAACCGTCAATTTTTCCATTGTCAGAATCTTGTGTGTAAAAAAATTAGTAAGATATTTTTGTAAAAAAAAATTAGCATTTTTCTATATTAAAATGTGCAAACCATCTCCCTAGTATTATTGATTATGAGAAATTTTATATTACAAATATTTTGTGTCTTGTGATATGCATGTCTATTAAATAATGGACACGTAGTCTTGACAATAACCAAGATAACCATAAACCTAATACACTTTAGGCCCGCAATTAAACTTATATGACGGTGTCGTCCCTAAATTTTTACAGTAAATTTTTTTAGGCTTCTGTGCAAAATTACATATTGAAGTCTTTTGAGAAGCTTTTTGAGAAGGAATGATATATATAAAGTGTCACTGTTTATAAGATATAATGTATTTAGTTATCTAAACATTCAACATATTACTCATTATTTGTTAAGATTATTTTGTTTCTTTCCATCTTAAGTAGATTGTTTTTTTTTGAAAAAATATGTTGTTGAGCCCCATGCATAAATAATTTGTGTAAACGAGACAAAAGTTTTGAAGCCTTTTAACAAAAATTTTTTGGGGCCCCATGAAGCCCGGTCCCCCGGCTAAACCTTGTACACCTCCCCCTAAAGACGGCCCTGAACCTAAAGTCTCATAACACATATGAGTTTAAAAAAAATATGCTCTAACTTTTTTTTTTTTCTCAATAGCCTTTTTTTTTAAAAACAAAAGTCCCCTCACAATTTAGCCATTCAGTGATGACAAAAGAAAAATAAAAACGGAAAAACACAAAATCCAAAAACCCCAATTTAATCCCAAATTTTTTATTCCATATATCCATCTTATTTTAGAAACACATAAAATAAATTGGAAAAAAATTCTACAAAATTTTTTTTTGAAGTAAAAAGTTAAAGTATTTTTAGGAAGTTTCCCCCTTTGCACTAAAATATTTTTTTTGTCCCCCGGTTTTTATTTTTATTTTCCGATTTTATTGCTTTTTTACTAAAAAAAACCCAAGTGAAAACCCATAAACTTCAGTAAATGTTTTCCAAAAATACAAAGGACCAACGCCATTGATTTTTTTCAAATCGTTTTTTTTCCCTAAACCCCCTTTTTAAGTTCTAAAATATATTTTTTTTGTCGGTTTTTTTGCTTTTTGAGTCATAAATTTTTGTTTTTTTTTTTTCGCCCACTCCCTATTTTTTTAGAAAAGTCCTTAACACTAATGTTATTTTTTTTGTACGGTTGGTTTTTTTTTTTTTTCCCCCGATTTGGCTTTTGTAGCTAAATAAACCAAGTGAAACCATAAACCTTCAGTATTTTTTTTTCAAAAAAAAATACAAAGAACAAGCCCCATGGATTTTTTCCAAATCGATTTTTGTTCCCCCATAAACTTTGTAGTTTCTTATATAGTTTTGGTTTTCCCCCCCGTTGTTTTTTTTGGAGTCAGTTAATTTTTGTAGTTTTTTTTTTTTCGCCCCACTCTTTTTATTTTGTCCCGCTACAAATAAAAAGTGGCCCCGTAATCGTCCTTAAATTTACCATCAAATTAAAAAGTAAAATAAAACATAGCAGTTTTTTTTTTCCCTCCAAAATGAACTATTAATTTTTTTTGCCAATTTTTGGGCCCAGTTTGTTCTAAACAAAATATCTAAACGAAATTCAGAAAAAAACAATGTTTTGTTATCTTACTAGATTAACCATTTATGTTTGGTTGTTAGTTTTTTTAATTCCCCATTAAATCAAAGTGGTTAACTTTGTCCCCTATTTTGTTTTTTTTTTTTTTTACCTCCTAAACATATAGAAAAAACTCTAAGGGTAAACCTTTTCCCCCCAAATTTTTTCTCAATCATCCCCTGTTTTTTTTTTGTTTGTCCATTTTCCCCAATAAAGTTTTTTGCCAACTCCCTGGAACCAAAAAATTGGTCCAATTTTTTTTTTCCGATACCACGTGATTTACTAAATTTTTTTGGGTCCAAATTATTCCTATTTACTAACGGTTTTACAAAAAAAAGATAGAAATTCCCCCCCTCTTTCTTTTTTTAAGAATACAGATAGAAAACCCTTAAATTATTTTTTTTGTTATAAATATATTTGCGGCTTATCCCCAAATAGAACTTTAGTTAATTTTTTTTATTGCAAATGTTTGAAAGGTCGACATGTCAATGCACATGTAACCGACTAGATTTTTTTTAAAACCCAATAACCCCCCCATTACTCTAACTTTAAAAATTTTTAGTTGCCGGTTTTGAAATATTTTTATGTTTTATGTTTTTCCCTTTTAAAACACAATTTTTCCTAGTTTTACAAAGTATAAATTTTTTTTTTATGTGTTTTTTGGGTTTTTTTTATTTTTTTTTTTGGAAAAGGGGGAATGGGTTGGCCCCCCCATTCATTTTTTTTTGCCACGCCTTTACCCTAAATTAAGAAATTATTATGGTTAAACAAAAATTAAGTAATAAGCCCTACAAAAAAACAAAGGAAGCACTTTGCATTAAATTGTCCGGTGTTTTTCCCCCCGCCCGACCCCCGGTCCGCCCCCCCGCGCCCCGGTGTAGCCCTCAAATATTGTTGAAACGAAATACCCCCTACAAAAACAAGGAGCACTTGCATTAAATTGTCGGGTCGACCCGACCCGGTCCGCCCCGCGCCGGGTTAGCCCCTCAAATTTTTATGAAATACCCCCTTCCCCACTAGCGGTCGTTAAGTAATGACCGTTAGTTAACTTTTTTTATAGAATGCACCAAAATAGTGCTTGAAATCGGTCGTTACTTAACGACCGTTATTATTATTATTTTTTTATTTACAAAAATATACCTCCTCTCACGTCCAGCTGAAAACACCGGCCGCTAAACATCTCGCAGCAGAGTGCGGGTGAGCCTAACTTGTTTGTATCAAGTCTAAACAAGATAAGATAAATTTAATTCAAGCAATTGTTTTGTTGAACGAATATTGGAACAATGAGT
>BQNB010209234.1:0-10350 GCA_026074375.1 Tanacetum coccineum
ACAAACGGATGAAGAAGAAAGAAACAAAAAAAAAACGTGTGATTAAAGTAACGAAATATTAAAAATGAAAAGTAACGAAACCACAAACACTATACCAAATGTCTCGAGTAATTATAAAAATGAAAAGTAATGAAAATTAAAAACGTGTGTCTCGAGTGATTATAAAAATGAAAACTAACGAAATATTAAAAAAAAAACTATAATAAGCCGAATCAATAAGCTCAATAAGCAACGAAACCACAAACACTATACCCACCCGTGGCGAATGATACCAAATGTTATCCCAAAAGCTTAATCCATTTCACAACATAAGCTATACCAATAAGCAAAATAGTAGAAAAGAGAAGAGAGAAAAGTTGGAAGATTTATTAGAGAGAAAACTAGAGATGGAAGATTACACACACACACAAACTATGCAAATGGTAACCAACACCCTCTCCATGTGTGGAGAGGGTTCTATTTATACCCTTGAGCCATGAGTGGCATGTGGGCTTTCTAACTTGGGCCGGGCTTGGCTTTTCTTGGGCTTTGAGCCCGAAACATGGACAATATTAGATTACAATCCAAGCCCGTTGAACCCGACTAGCCTATTACAATACAAGACCAATTACGACTAATAAGACCGATAACATTCTTGTTCGACTTATATAAAATTAAGGCTAACACTCACTTTATATTAATCGCCTTTAAGTTTCTAAGTTCTCATAACTTTGAAATTGTAACAAAAATAAACTACCTAGCATCAAACAAATTTACATATAATTTTTGACAACTATATTATAAAGCATTCAAGGATTCATAAGCATAATAAGAAAACTTAGCTTGGTTTTCATGGATGATCTAAGTTTCACGGCCAAGTGATAAAGATCCACCATTGATGCCTTGTCTTTCCTCAAAGATAACTTATGTACACTATCATACTCCTAACAAACATATAACTCAAAAAATTAGTCCTTAATAATGGTTGGGTCCATTGGTGTTAGCATAAAACACTCCCAAGTTATACATTCTTGGGTCTTGAAGTAAGACACTAAGTGTCTCAAGACCAAACCTTACAAACATAGACCAAGGGTTGTTTTGAAAATTTCTTTGGTTTTGAATCTTCGTCTAAAGTTTTGAGGGTTTGTGGTCTAGAAAATCTTTGGTTTGGGTAGGAGTTGTCTCTCCTTTGAGATGAGTTGTATTGATGATGTGAAGGCCTTTGATTCTTGAAAAAGTTTCTTCTTAATGAAGATTGGTTGTTTTGAGAAAAATGTCTTTGATTGTACGAGGTTGAAGGTCTCATATTAGGTGATGGTAAAAGTGGTCTATGGTTGACTCGAGTTTTAGTGTATCCAAGTCTATTGTGTGAAATAGGTTTGTAAATTTTTTTAGGTTTCACTTCTTACAATGGGTAATTGAGTACCTTGAGTGTTTGAAAAAGGAGTTTGAGGAATGATGGGTTTAAAATGACCATTTGACAAATCATCGTTTTGACTCTCTTTCATAAACATGATTGGTTTGCTTTGACTCTTGAAAGTGGTTTTCTTAGCTTTTGAAAATCCAAGACCTTCCTTATCTTAGGACAATTTTTGATGACATAACATGTCATCCAAAATACTACTACTCTTCTTAAATTTTGAAAAGCTCCAAGCTTCTTTTTGAAGTTTAGAAACATTACCTTCTAAAGAGTCAACCTTTTGTGTGAGTAACTCACATTTTTGACATGGTTCAATCACCTCTTTAGACTTAGTAAGTTTCCTTGCTTCAAGTTCAAGTTCATTTATTTTGTTATATAGTTTAATTTGTTCATTTTTAAGAGAATGTCTTTATTTTAAAAGTATTTGATTTGCTTTAACAAAATCTTTGCAAAATTTAAAAGTTCCTCATTATCCTTTTGCAATTCAAGAAGATTATAAATATATGAGTTTGGATATACCACTTGTGATTCGATTTCTATAAGACATGTTACGTCCTTCTTCGATTGATCTTCGTCTTCCCTATCTCCCTATGTGCTCTCACAAGACGTCTTCGGATCGTTCTCATGGGAGTATCCATAACCACTTGTACTTCCCCCAATGACCTAAGGTTCCTCAATAGAATGACAGAGGAGAAGATAAAGAACACAAGAGGTGTTAGATTTAGAGGATTAGAGAAGAGAAAAAAAGGAAAGAATGTTTGTAAGAGATGAGGAATACAAAGGCCAAAGGTGGGTATTTATAGGCTAAAAGTCCCAAAAGTAGGATAACAATTCGAGCCTAGCGCGATGCCCATGCGTCAGCGCGTGGCCAGCGCGCCATATTCCCTACATTCTTTTCTTCAAGACTTGGGCGTTTTAAATACCCACACTTGTTAATCCCCTATTTGTACTTCACGTTATGACCTTTCAATCATTCTTATACTCAAGGTCAACCAACTTAAATAGCCATTTGATAGGAGAATATTTTGATGTGATGTAAAGGAGCCTATGTTGGGAATGAAGGGAATAAGAAGTACAATAAGTACAAGAAAGTTACATTGTGTAAGGGAATGTGAGTTGTCCCATGTGGTTATTATTTGGGGATGGTTTGTGTGAAGAAGAGTTTATTCTTGTAGAAGGTTTAAAGATGATAAGTATGAAGGTGATGGTGTTTAAAGTGAAATCAAAAGATTGATTTAGGTTTATAATCATATTGCTTATAAGAGAGGAAAGAGTGGGCATATGTAATTATGAGATAGTTTGAGAAAATAGTGTGTAAAGGATATAATAATTTGTTGGGTAAAAAGAGTAAATAAATGATTAGGAATGATGTGTTGTAGGATTGTGTAGAATGAGTGTTTAATCATTTGTTGAAAAAGAGATTAACAAATGTTTAGAAGGAATGTGTTGTAGGAAGTATGGTATGTAAGTGTTGTAGGAAGAGGTGTGGGAGTTTTTAAGTTATCTTGTACATGTGAGGAATACATGTGTGAGTTTGTAAAACATTTATAGGTAAGGAGGTGAGAAAACTCAAAGCATGATTATCCTCCGAATACCACAAACACAATTAGTCATTTAGAATTTAATCCATGATAATCAATAATAGATGTGATCACTAATCATCTTGATGCAAACAAGCTAAGTTCTTTGCATCTTAAGTAAAGCATATCCCATAATGGGAAAGGATGCGTTTACTCAAAGTGACCTTTAACTTAGTTTGACCAATAAGGGAGTAAAACCCGTTACGTGATTAGGAACAACGTAAATCCAGATTAAGGTCAAATGAATACTTTCGTTTGATATTATGTTAAAAGTATGTTCATACTAGGTTTAGAAAGAAGATTTGGCCTTGGTTAGAGGCGTTTGATAAAAGATTTGAGTTGGCGTTCTGTTGAAAAACAAGAGGAAGCTTTTTGCTCATCTCTAAGCCTAAACCTCATTTGGAGTGTTCCTAAATGCTCAAATATCATGTACAAACCTTCATTGAAGTTTCCACATGTGTCGGGTAAGATGAAAGCCGACAAAACAAAATCCATAAAAATGGATACCGCGAGTGACGCGCTGGCCACGCGCTGACGCGTGCCCGGCGCGCCAGATTCGTGAATCCGTTTTTTCGAATTATGGTTATCGTTTGTTATTTTACATTTGCAAACATTTATTTGTCATCGTTAAAACATAAAGAAGATCCTAGTCAATGTTGCACCAACAGGGTTCATGTCAAATCGTGTCAGGTCCGTTCGGGTTCGGGTCAACCCGAATATAAGTAAATGTAATAAAATTGCTTTTATGCATTCGTTTAGATAAAAAAATTTATAAAATATATAACAATGAAATATTTTATCGGATCAAGAAGGTCGACCTGAACCCGAGTTACCACAAATATCCAACCCTATACTCGACCCTATTTAGTATTCGGGTTACTCGGGTTGACCAAAATAACCCGAATAATTTTTTTGACCCGAGTAAGCCGACTCGAATAGACTTAATCGGGTTCGGGGCCAATTAATTTTTAATAATAAACATAATGACAAATTCAAAAATATTATGAATTTCTGCAACCAAACATGTGAAGGTACTAAATTCCAAAATTTTAAATTCTTAAGAACTGAAATTTCCTAAAATTATGAATTCCATAACTTCATATTCGCGAACCAAACGACACATGAATGTTCCCCCCCTCCCTTGTATGGGAGGGGTTGTATATATACAATACAAATGCGGTATTTCCACCTATGGGCAAGCTAGATTAGCTTGGGCCGGGTAGTGGACTTAAGCCCGTATAGGCGTTACACGCTAACCCTAACTGATTGGTTGCTAATTTCAAAAGGGCGTGAATTATATTATGTTGTCCACAAAATGGGCCTTACCAACAATGGGACAACTAGGGGTGAGCATCGAACGAGCCGAAAACAACCGAGCCGAACCAATAACCGAACGAAATTTGTCAAAACGAACCGAACCGAACTACGAATTCGGTTTTTAGGTTGGATACGGGTATGGCGATCTGAACCGAAACCAAACCAAAAACGAATTATATAAATATATATTTTTCATATATATATATATATATATATATATATATATACAAATATATATATATATATATATATATATATATATATATATATATATATATATATATATATATGTATATATATATACTATTATGATATATCATTAGATATTATTATATATATATATATATATATATATATATATATAAACACCATTAAAATTTTAACCAAATATAAAAAACACTTTGTATGCTTAAAATAATTTTTTTTGCTAAATATCTATTTAATTTCTTTTATTTTTTAAATAAATGGTGTAATTCGAGTTATTCGTGTCAACCCGAAAACCGAACCAAATTTAAATTTGATTTTCGGGTTGACCAAAACTTTTTTAACTGGATTAACCAAACCGAACTAACCGAACAACCCGATAACCGAACCGATCAACACCCTTAGGGACAACTAAATCCCTCTCAGCCCAAGAGACTAAGGGCCAGTTTGGTTGAGGGGTTTAGGATTGATTTAAGCTGTTGATAAAAATATAATGCCTAAAAACATTACTAATATTTTTTCACATCTTTACATTTTGATAATCACAAAATATAAAAACGTTCAACGTAAAATTAAACGTAAACAAGTAATTAGTAGTAAATTCTCATTTCAACAAATACATCACTTAAAGGTATGAATAAATAAATGCTTAATGCATTTTATGATCAAAGGAAATTTTTATTCAACCTCACACTTTTATAAAATGTTGTAAACATTTTATAAACATTACAAAACATTTTCTACAATTAAAAGAAATGTTTTATTCAAAATAAACATTTTGAAATTCAAATTTTCAGACCTAAAACGGCTAGAAAAGTTCCAGAAAATCCCCCCTACACAAAAGACAAACTGGGGAAGCCCTAGTCTTGGGCGGCCCCCTTAAATACACGGTCGACCCCCTTAAAATTAAAGGGACCGCCCACCTATTTAAGGGGACCGCCCCTAGGTAGACGCTCCCCTAGTTTGTCCTATAAATACTGGACTTTTCCCCATAATTTTCTCACCTTTTGCACTCATTCTTTCTGTTCTAAAACAGCCCACACATCTCACTAAAATCCTTTGATCATTTAATCATAAAGCTTTGTTTCCAAGTGATCCAAGCTTAATTCCTTAAGTGCAAGAGAAGAATACTTTCATCATCAAGTGAAGAAGTATTACACCTCAAGTGTATATTGCAATCTTGTTGCATCCATATCACATATTTGTAAATCAATTGTATATCTTGTATTTGTGTGTAGTAGCTAGATCTTGGCGATCTTTGTAAGTATAGTTAGATCGTGGTGATCTTACCAAGTAGTGTTAGATAGTTGTGATATAAGTAGTGTGGTGAAGTGAAGTCACAAAGTTGTGAAGAAGTCTTGAAGTTGTGAAGAAGTTGTGAAGTCGTGAACAAGTCGTGAAGTTGTGTTGTGATAGATTGGTTCTAGCTAAGATTAGAACTCGACATTTAGCTTTGTGTCGTAAATCAGTGTAAGCAACGTTGTGTACGGTTTTCTCCGCCATAAGGGAGTTTGTTGACATAGTGAAGAAAACTCTCGAGTTAGGTGCTCGGGGAGTGGAGTAGGGCGAAGAGGTGCTTCGTTACCGAACCACTATAAATCCTCGCGTTGTGGTTTGATTGTTCTTACTCTTATCTCTTGTCTTACTTTATCATTTCATATACTATCTCTTGTCTTACATTATTTCTCATATATCTCTATTGATTGTTTAGATAAGTATATTGATTATATCGTTTGAAAATCACATAAAGTCGAATCTAAAAGTTTACAAACACTTTAACACCTTAAATTTAAAAAGCGGTAAACTATTCAACCCCCCTTCTAGTTTTCACAGTCTCCCTAGGCATAGTGAATACTAGGTCGCATGTACAAGCTATATAAACATGTATAAGGACGATAAACATAATTAAACAACAAGATAAATTAAAGCAAAGCAGATTTAAACCAACCATACATTATAATCTTCATTAACGTGGCTAATCACTGAGGGTGTTTGCCCACAACATGTCATTATTACAAACGGATCAAACAATTAAAAAACAAATGATTAGAAAGTAGATTACCAGATGTCTTTATTGAAATAGGAGTAGTGCTCGACCTTGGTTGTCTTCTTGGCTTGAGAAATTCGGCCTTTAGTTGTATAAATACAGAGAATGTGGATTATTGCCCCACTAAAACTCGGTTTTGAGTCTTGTATTTATAGTGTCTGAAATACACCTGGATACGCCGTATGAGGATAAGTGGATACGGCTTATAGGTGTTAATTTCCTTGGAGTCCGCGATAAGATCAAATCAATTAAGATAATTACCATCAATCATATTAAATGCGTATCTTTGACTGATGAACAGCTGTGCATATAGCATATTAGTTGTAGTAGATACGCCAGATCGGGAATTGATCATTACGAGTTTCTTATGCTGAGCTGGCACTGATATGCTGTATCTTCATTGATGAATACGGCATATAGGTGTAGAAAATAGTATTCTTCAAATGTCTTCGTTTAAGCTCTAGAATTGCGCCTTTTTGCTTCTTCTTCACAAGTGACTCCATAATTACTGGAATAATAAACTTTAAGCAATTAAGTATCAATATCTTACCAATTCTTGCAATAATCATATAAAATGGGTAATTTATATAGGATAAATGATGCTATAAAATAGACGTTATTTGATTTCATCAAATATCCCGCCACTTGAATCCTACTTGTCCTCAAGTAGACTTTAGAAAGGTTTTTGAAAATGTATCCTAACTGGGGTTAAGGATTTTTCCGTTAAGCACTTTTTTGTTCTAATCACCTGTACAAAACCAAGCTCCTCACGAAATATGGGATGAAAACACTCAGATCACTCAACTAATCTAGGGTGTAACATTTAAGTGGTACGCTCATTTGCTCAGTCGTGATTAGCTTCGTATCATAGGCTTGGCAAGGATACACATCTCCACCTCTAAAGCTAAGGAGTAACAAGTCAAAAGGTAAATTGGGTATTTATTAGAAGGCTCGGGTTTTTAATCATTCTTATTAAGATGAAGAATGATATAGGGTGTGGAGCTTTTGACTTTCACCAGAGGTCGTCGTCAAACAAGGCAGCTGAGACATGAATACATGGCCGTATCGACGGAATAGACATCCATGCTCGTACACATCCTCATTCGAGTAGATCCTAAGGTTAGTTATCAGGAAAGGGAAGTAAAATTGTTGTTAAATAAAATAAACAAACAAATAGATTAAAGCCAACAAATAAGGTGCGGTTGCTAGTAACTTTCCCCGACCGTTCCATGACAAAGACTCGAACTTATAAACAAACGTCTCGATCATAGATGACAATGACAACCTAAGTTGGCGTTCCCATAACGGTCAACTTCCCTTACATCCCGAACTTTACATACTTTTACAAAATAAGTGGTGATATCGGCCACTTTTTACAATACTTTACATCGTTGATTTTTGTGCGTATCAACGAATAATCGATCCTTTCAAATAATTTCATCGGTGTAAGCTCTATGAACCGACTATCTTTTTCATCATTCATATTTTTTTTTCAACAATACATCATAAATCTCGGCGTAATTTCACCGTCTTCATAATCATCATTTGTCCGGCTAATTTTCTCTTGAACTTTTCTTCTTTCGGACATAATACATAATTGTGAAAGTAGCAAAAACACACGAGCTACAAACATTCCCATTGCATTGTGCAATTTTCCCGACCATTACATAGATAGAGAAATTTTCACTTTGACGCAGGAACTACAAAACTTTACACGAAAGTGACTAACAACATTTGATCAAATAGGCTTTACTCTACACGGTAGGCTAAGGTGTAAAGGTGAAACGAAACAATTTTTAATTGGTGTAGGAAAAAGAAAGGAATGGCTCAGCAGGTTGTTCTAGGGGTATCTTTACTCTAAAAATGAGAGTAAGCAAAAGGGTTACATGGGGGTTAACTAACTAGTGTAGTTAGTTAATATTATGACAAGTAGGCTTTTTGGTTTAATCCTATAAATTTACCAGTCAAGCATGTTACTCCATCTAAATCCATAGTACTTATTATTGAGGTCTCGAGTGATATACCAGGCCAAGTTCTAAAGTCCACTACATCACCAGCACACTCATATTTTTGTGGAATTTTAGTAAGCAATTGGAAACGGACAGGCTTAATTCTCACAAATAGACATTAAGAGTTATAGTGCGCTAGGTAATGTAACTAGTGATTTTTCACAAAAAGTTATGCTAAATTTTTTTATTTTTTTTTAATTTGATCCAATTTTAGGCATGTTAGCATTTTATTTGTGAAAATGAGGACAAGTACGTTCTAATTCTCCATCCCCCCACTTAAATTATACAACGTCCTCGTTGTATAGACAAACAGTTAAATAATATGGGAAAAGAATTAGAACGAAGAAACTTCCCTGATAGTTTGCTCTGGATGATTTTCCATTTTGAGTATTTGAGCAAGAAGAGTGTTGACGAGGGCTTCAGAATGCCTAAGAGAGGTCATACGAGGTATTTTCAAACTATACATTAAAGTCGGTTTCGTTTACAGCAAGGTTCTGCAAAAAAGTTAGAAGACGTTCGTGTAATTCGTGCTTTCGCTAACCGACAATACAAGCAAACAATTAAACACAACTGTACATGTTACAATACATCGTATCCCAAACCCTAGGATACGCTGTATGTAAGCCTGTGAAAACAATTAAATACTGAAATAAAAAACTAATAATTGTCCAAACATGCATACGTCGTATCCAGAGGGGTTCGATACGCCGTATGTATGTCTTGGCAGACAGACTCAATATAAAATTAAAATTCAAACAATTTAAATGCGACAAACAGTTAAAAAATAACCGGGTTGTCTCCCGGGGAGCACTTTTGTTTCAGCCGGTCTTTAAGTTCGGCCTTTTCCTTTGTTTCTTGGCTCATTCATCTGGTGTCGTCACAACCCATCCTTCATTAGTAAGTCGAAAAAGTTCTCGATAAGCGTCGAGGACTTTCTTTGAATGGTTGAGGTGATCGGACTCCTTAATTGTAATATATTCTTCGTTATCACTGAATGAGTATTTCATCATCTCGAATCTCCTGATCTTGCAGAATGATTGTTCAGGAGTCTCATTACCCATATGTTCATCATATCCTTGATTTTCTCGAGTACTACCGACATTGCTTGCTCCAAATATTTGGTTGGTACCGAGATAAGGATCATGAGTCCAATTAGTTTTCATATTTGCATATGGCCCTCGCCCGAAGTCTTCCGTCCGGGTAAATGGGGCGATTTCATGAGTATTCACCTTCCACCAACATTCTTGGAGTTTTACCAGTACATTATGATCAAGTTCGTGGAAGTTTTCAAAACTGTTTTTCAACCATATGCAGAATTTCATTACACCGGGAGTTGCATCTCCCCATGATTTCTCGACCTTAGTTTTAAGGGTTAAGGTTTCATCCTTCAGTTTTCCATCCATAAGTTCGTCGTACCACTTGTGATCTTGGAAGTAGCTCATGCTTCCGATTTGAACCATTCCGGGTAGTTCCCCACCATTACAGAATCCATCAATATTCGAGCTACATGTGGGCCATTTAGTCTTTTCGTTTTTAAAGCGATATAGTTCGCATATATGATCACATAGCTGATATGGTACCCCGTTCCCTGACCATGGTTCTTCGTTACCTTGTGTTTTATTATTCAACTTTTGCGCGTATTCATCGTACGTTTTGAACCCTTGGATATCGTAAGTGAAAAGTTCAAGGTCAACTTTGAGGAGGTGGTTGAATTCTTCAAAGGTTATGCACAATGGAGAATCGAAGTTGAACAAGTCATCATCGATTTTAAAGATTTCAAGAACGTTGTCAATT